>JAGSMU010000020.1:18440000-18686435 GCA_029286865.1 Teinopalpus imperialis | reverse complement strand
TATGTGTAAACGAGTGGCTATTGAAGTAATAATTAAGCAACCCGAAGCGGCTCCATCTCCCATAGGTACGTGACCAAAACAAAATAATATGAATCAAAAATGTATAGTATTCCATTATTGATATAAAATCTCAAATTATTCCCTCGATGGTTTACCGACCGCTCGATTGTTACGATATACTTTATCTTAAACAGCCTATCTATATTAAAATTCATTTTTTATATCTCTTTTTAACACATTTCAGCAGTGCTTCCGAATTTTTATCAATTAAATTTTCACTCGGTATCATCATCGGTCGTCATATGACATCTTTTGTAATCAATGGCATGATCAAACAGTACGATATGTAACGATTACCCTGTTTTTATGCAGATTATAATTTTAAATTATATACAAAGGCTCCTTATGTATACGTCCTACATTACATTACGACACGATTGAGGTTTTTGCTTTATTTAGATATAGTAATAGTGTTCAATTAAATAAACACCGGCTCACGTTTTATATTCCATTACGACATATATTTAGTTCATCAGAGGACCGTCGATATATAAAGACTCGCTTCGTGTTGACGAATCACTCCAGACTTCACACAGTCGGTAAACAAACCTCAAACATGTCTCCTTCGCCTTCTTGCTGCTCTGCGTCCAAGCTTGCTTGATCCAGGTAAAGCCGACGTTGTTTTCTACACTGTCTCGTAAAATGTATTCGTAATAAGTGTAAATCTCGTATCTCTATTGTAAATCTTTTGATATTATTTAACCGAACCAAAAATATTTAATTTATGACCGATCTTTGAAAAAATTTCAAATTTCTTTTCAGAATGTATACAGCCAGTGTCTAGGAGCCGGACTTGGCATGGGCTACGCCACGGGATTCGCCGGTGAGTGGGGACTCGGATATGGAGCCGGTTTAGCTGGTGATATTGGCTACGGCACTGGACTCGGTCTCGGATATGGACCCGGTTTAGCTGGTGAAATTGGCTACGGTCCTGGACTCGGTCTCGGATACGGTCTCGCTGGCCCTGCTGCCATCGGTGGCCCCGCCTACGGAGGCACTGGTGTCGGTGATGTAGCGGTCGCTGGAGAGATGGGCGTCGCCGGTACCACCCTCGTCGCTGGACAGGTGCCGATCCTGGGCGCTGTCAGATTCGGTGGTGACGTTCCTGCTGGTGGCGTCGTCTCCATTGCCGGAAGCTGCGCCGGCGGCTGCGGTTGCAACGGTGGCTACTTGTACTGAAATCAAAGAACGACTGTTCGATAGTTTTCACGAATAAAACTGAGATATAATCACGAGATATGAGCAAAGCCATACTTTCATTTCCTTTAATAGATCAGCATTTGTATTAGCGCATATAGACCAGGAAATAGACATGTCGGTCTCACGGCTCGGCCAGGTCGTGACTTCGAATCCTCATGACACCTCAACTAACGACGACGTGACGACTCACATTTAATTATTAGAAAACATTTGAATTATAAGTAAAACTTCCATAAGACTTCAATTTGTAAAACAATTAAGTACAATAACGAAGATAAATTGAAAAGATATTCATTGCATGTTCGAGTATGAGGCTAAGTTTATTTTCTAGATAAATAGCAAACTGGCCTTAGAGACAAAATATTTAAAGAGGCCTTATTAGAAACCAAATTAATTATTATTATATTTATTGCGATATATTACGACCTCGACGTATCTGACGGAAAGGCGTGTTCACGTGTGGAGGATGGGTGTTCACGTATCGATTAACGGAAGTTCTCGTAACGATTAACGAATGTTCGCGTATCGCTTAACGGATGTTCGCGTATCGATTAACGAGTTTTCGCGTATCGATTAACACCGACATCCATCCTTAAAACAGATTCAATTGCATATATTGCGTCATAGTCCCCCACGCGTCTCTTCTGCGGTTTGGCGGACTTCACATGTCCTCGAATATATATTTTATTTATTTCCTTGCCATGCGGAGGTTTCATCACGATGTTTTCCTGCACCGCCGGTGTTACTTTAATTGAAGAGAAAGATAGACTACATTGATCTTTCTCTTTCCAACGTTTATATATAATATTATACTATCTTATAACTAAGTTTAATTAAAATTTTGCTAATGACTCAACTTATAAGTTGCTTTATTTTTAAATTGTTTATTTTTTTATATCATGAAAAAATAAAACAATATATAAACGTGGTTTCGTTTCTCGCTTTATTTGTTACTTTATTGTATTTTGGTTTTGTTATTGACTTTTTGTTGTTTTATATTTTAAATGGGATTAAATATGGTATTTCGAAATGTATTTACGGTATTTATAGGTAATACTGAGTGGTTAATATACCATGTAAGTGCTCTTTTCAAAATATATCAGTAAAGTTTCGTGACTGGCTGCAGCGCAAAGAAAAGAGAGAAAGATCTCCTCACGCTCCCGCCCATGGAAGTAAAATGTACAACGTTTATATCCGCTTGCAACATAATTGAGCAGACTCCACCGGGGAGGATCACGCCCGGATACCACTGTGAAATAGCAGCATAAGGCTATTGTGTTTCGTACGGCGAGTGTAGGCATCACTTAGCATCAGGTGCAATGTGTGCTCTTCGGGCACCCCTGATTTGATAAAAAAAAAACTAGCCCACACTACAGCGGATTCGTGTGGGGACTAAGAGAACCCGGAGATCTTATGACTGGTGACGAGGTATTTTTTCTTAGTCCTAGAAGCTAATAATGAATGTTCATCATGATTTCTCGTCAAGTATGAATGTAGGTGTCACGAGCCGTTTGTTTACCATTAAACAGATCTAAGTTAAAAAAATAAACAACTTTTCCACTGAAATTATTTTCCTTTTGGCTGCCAATTGGCGAGCTATGCTCAATTCAACACTTCGTAGAATCAATGAATAAATGAATGATATTTTAATTAGTTATATATTGTTTTAATATGTGCTTGATTTCGACTAACAACTCAACATACGCTCTATGTATGCTTCCAATTGTTTTAACGTTGTTAAATACTCCAATCAGATGATGTATTCTGAAAATATTATAATTATGAAAATATATCGTTTGATCTTGAATTTGATATTTCTTTATCATTTATTGAGTTCAATTCAAAATATTTTTTATAAGAACCATCTTTTCTATTGCAACCTGTTTTATTTGAACCATTTCTGAAGTGCACTTTTCCAATTTGATTTTATGCTCTTTACTGCAATGCCATCTGTTCACTCATTATGTTACAATTAAGTGTAGCGATGGCTTTAATAACAAAACTAGATAGCGCTGTACAAGAAATGTAAATAAAAAATATATTTAGCTCGGTGTCCCATAGCAGAGTAATCGATTGAGATCGAGAAAAATAATCATGTTTATACGGAAAGCAAATTAATTGAACGACATTGCTGTAATATAAGGATAATGCAATTAATGCACTTCCTTTGAAAAATAGAATACGTTGAACGTTTCCGTTATCTGGCTAAGGCGTGTGTGTCAAATCTCACAAGAAAAGAGTTGTTCTTATTTCCTGCATTATTGTGAAAGTTTTAATAAAAGTAATGCCCTTATTATTGTCATTGAAATATTAAGAGTTAAATGAAAAGTGAAAAAGATATTTGCAATCAAATCTGTATTTTCCGGTGAATATTTAATATGTGAAAGTTCTTAGTAGATACCGCATCCGCAGCCACCGATGGCACGTCCTGCGATGGCGGGACCGTAGCCGATTCCGGCAGCGAGACCAGGACCGTACGCCAAACCGCCGGCGGCGGGGTAGCCCCAAGCGGGACCGGCGATGTCTTCGCTCACCATGCCGACGGCACCGTTGCCGCAGCCGTAGGATACGGCACCAGCACCAGCAGTAGGAAGCGCGCCCTCCAGACCGACGGTACCCAGGAAAGGCAGCTCACCACCGACAGCCAAGATACCTCCGATCTCGTTCTCTGAGAGAACGGACACACCAACGGGTGGGATGGGGGAAGCACTAGAGACAGCGAAACCGCCACCAGTGGATGTCGGAACGGCCGCTAGACCGCATCCAGCGCCGTACCCAGCGCCATAGCCAGCCCAGGGACCAGCGCCGAAAGGAGCTTCGTAGCCCAATCCGTTGCAGTAGGCGGAAATAGTCTGAACAAATGAAAAGCGATTAATTATTTTGTATACGATTCACAAAATATTTACCTTGCACTGAAACACATTGGAAATTCTGAATCCTTTTCTTGCAACGCCCACATCATTACATATGTATAATAGAATATATGTTCAATAGAATATTATCACTTTTCTTACCTGGACCAAGAATGCTTGGACGCAGAAAAGGATGATAGTTTTGGCGGACATGTTGGCTGTGCTTATGAAAACAAGTGTGAGCATCGAGGAGGTAGATCCGTTTTATAGGGCACGGTTATGTGTAAACGAGTGGCTATTGAAGTAATAATTAAGCAACCCGAAGCGGCTCCATCTCCCATAGGTACGTGACCAAAACAAAATAATATGAATCAAAAAAATGTATAGTATTCCATTATTGATATAAAATCTCAAATTATTCCCTCGATGGTTTACCGACCGCTCGATTGTTACGATATACTTTATCTTAAACAGCCTATCTATATTAAAATTCATTTTTTATATCTCTTTTTAACACATTTCAGCAGTGCTTCCGAATTTTTATCAATTAAATTTTCACTCGGTATCATCATCGGTCGTCATATGACATCTTTTGTAATCAATGGCATGATCAAACAGTACGATATGTAACGATTACCCTGTTTTTATGCAGATTATAATTTTAAATTATATACAAAGGCTCCTTATGTATACGTCCTACATTACATTACGACACGATTGAGGTTTTTTTGCTTTATTTAGATATAGTAATAGTGTTCAATTAAATAAACACCGGCTCACGTTTTATATTCCATTACGACATATATTTAGTTCATCAGAGGACCGTCGATATATAAAGACTCGCTTCGTGTTGACGAATCACTCCAGACTTCACACAGTCGGTAAACAAACCTCAAACATGTCTCCCTTCGCCTTCTTGCTGCTCTGCGTCCAAGCTTGCTTGATCCAGGTAAAGCCGACGATGTTTTCTACACTGTCTCGTAAAATGTATTCGTAATAAGTGTAAATCTCGTATCTCTATTGTAAATCTTTTGATATTATTTAACCGAACCAAAAATATTTAATTTATGACCGATCTTTGAAAAAATTTCTGAATTTCTTTTCAGAATGTATACAGCCAGTGTCTAGGAGCCGGACTTGGCTTGGGCTACGCCCCGGGATTCGCCGGTGAGTGGGGACTCGGATATGGAGCCGGTTTAGCTGGTGATATTGGCTACGGCACTGGACTCGGTCTCGGATATGGACCCGGTTTAGCTGGTGAAATTGGCTACGGTCCTGGACTCGGTCTCGGATACGGTCTCGCTGGCCCTGCTGCCATCGGTGGCCCCGCCTACGGAGGCACTGGTGTCGGTGATGTAGCGGTCGCTGGAGAGATGGGCGTCGCCGGTACCACCCTCGTCGCTGGACAGGTGCCGATCCTGGGCGCTGTCAGATTCGGTGGTGACGTTCCTGCTGGTGGCGTCGTCTCCATTGCCGGAAGCTGCGCCGGCGGCTGCGGTTGCAACGGTGGCTACTTGTACTGAAATCAAAGAACGACTGTTCGATAGTTTTCACGAATAAAACTGAGATATAATCACGAGATATGAGCAAAGCCATACTTTCATTTCCTTTAATAGTTCAGCATTTGTATTAGCGCATATAGACCAGGAAATAGACATGTCGGTCTCACGGCTCGGCCAGGTCGTGACTTCGAATCCTCATGACCCCTCAACTAACGACGACGTGACGACTCACATTTAATTATTAGAAAAACATTTGAATTATAAGTAAAACTTCTATAAGACTTCAATTTGTAAAACAATTAAGTACAATAACGAAGGTAAAGTGAAAAAATATTCATTGCATTTTCGATTATGAGGCTAAGTTTATTTTCTAAATAAATAGATAATTGGCCTTCAATAGACTAAGACTTCAATTTGTCATTCGACGCTCAGAAGTCGCCGAGAACGGTCGCCCGGTGCTCCGCCACGATCCTCCCGAGATACCTGCCCCCGAGCGAGCCACTTGCGCACCCATTTTTCCGCGAACAATTTTTATTGCTGGTGCTAATGTGATCGGAATTTAGTCCAGATTCTGTTGATGTTGATGCTGTTAGCCTATGCGGCTTTTACAGCTTCATTGGACACAGGTCTCGCGGAACTCAGGGGTCCGTGAGCTGGTTAAGTAGTTTTTGGTTCTCTTACTTACACAAAGCGCTCTTAAACTAAGCGTGTCGGTCTGTTCTGATCACGTTCTTCCCTGATAGTGCCACCCAAGTAGCCAGTTCCCTAGCTATATAAAGATGATCCATATTGGAGAATGGATGTTGATGACTACTGACCATCCGAGGTTTTGGTATGCGGACACCTCTATCGGACGCCACCTGTTGTCTGGTCGGATTGGAAGCTGTGGGCGGTGAGATCCGCCCTGACATGCGGGTGTATCTAGTGTACGCGGTGTCGCGAAGTTTGCGTCGTGCTCAAAGGCGAGGGCGACGCGGTGAGATATCGGTGTTGGTGTGTGACGGTCCGGGGTCCGGTGAGGACGGACTGGCGCTCGGCTCCCCCATGAAGTGGGGGTCGTCGAGGACGTGACGGGCTCGACGGTTCCTATTTTCCGGATTCGGTACCGGCTCGTAGGTTGCGGCGTTAAAAGTTCTTAGGGACATTTTGCTGTTGGCGTAGATGAGCTGGTGGAGCCGGCTCATGACAAAACCGGTCTTGTTCCTCGCATTTTTGATATGCGGGCGGAAACTAAGCTTTTGGTCAAAGTTGGGCCCTAGGTATTTGACCGGTTCTACACAGTCGGTCGAAGATTGTGATTCGTCCTAGCTTTCTACTGCTTGATACTGGTGCCGTGCAGAATTGATCGGCTGACCCTCTCCAGAAGAAGACTGCTGCACTTTTGTCCTGGTTAATTTCTATTCTCCATAACCGAAACCAATCGGCGAGGTGGTTGGCTGCGGCTTGCAGACGAATGGTAATACGGCCCTTGTGTACGTGTGAATACTATAGGGCGGTATCGTCCCCGAAACGCTTGAAACTGACATGCTGATCTTTTGGGATATCACTTGTGTAAAGTGAGAATAAAAGAGGGGAGAGAATGGAGCCCTGGGGGACTGCTGCTAGGAGCGGCCGCCTTGAGGAGCGCGTGCCGTCGACTCGATATCGAAAAATGCGATTCGACAAGAAGGCTCGTATGATGTGCACGAGCCTGTCCGGTATGTTGAGTGAGTAAAGTTTATAAATAAAACCGTTATGCCAAACTTTGTCGAATGCCTTTGGGCCATCGCAAAATAGTATACCAGTACTGGGTGTTTGAGTGTTAGCCCTGCCCAAGAATATGTTCCGTTAAACGGAAGGCCTTTTGAACGGAACCGTATTCCTAAGCCCGAACGTCCCCCCCGTCGGGAAGTAATCTATTAGCTAGGACGTGTTCTTTTAGTCGCCTAAGAATAATCCTCTCGTATACCTTGCCCACGGAGTTTAGGTTTTTGATTCATATTATTTTGTTTTGGTCACGTACCTATGGGAGATGGAGCCGCTTCGGGTTGCTTAATTATTACTTCAATAGCCACTCGTTTACACATAACCGTGCCCTATAAAAACGGATCTACCTCCTCGATGCTCCACCTTGTTTTTAATGCTTTGTGGCATGTCTGCCAAAACTATCATCCTTTTCTGCGCCCAAGCGTGATAATATTCTATTGAACAAACATACATGTACAGTAATGATGTGGGCGTTGCAAGAAAAGGATTCAAATTTCAATGTGTTTCAGTGCAAGGTAAATATTTTCGGTTACGGTCCGGTGGCTGCGGATGCGCTATCTACTAAGAACTTTCACATATTAAATGTTCACCGGAATATACAGATTTGATTGCAAACATCTTTTCACTTTCATTTAACGTGTATTTAAATGAAGGCAATAATAAGGGCATTACTTTTATTTAAGCTTTCACAATAATGCAGAAAATAAGAACAACTCTTTCTTGTGCGTATCGCTTAACGGATGTTCGCGTATCGCTTAACGGATGTTCGCGTATCGCTTAACGGATGTTCGCGTATCGCTTAACGGATGTTCGCGTATCGCTTAACGGATGTTCGCGTATCGCTTAACGGATGTTCGCGTATCGCTTAACGGATGTTCGCGTATCGCTTAACGGATGTTCGCGTATCGCTTAACGGATGTTCGCGTATCGCTTAACGGATGTTCGCGTATCGCTTAACGGATGTTCGCGTATCGCTTAACGGATGTTCGCGTATCGCTTAACGGATGTTCGCGTATCGCTTAACGGATGTTCGCGTATCGCTTAACGGATGTTCGCGTATCGCTTAACGGATGTTCGCGTATCGCTTAACGGATGTTCGCGTATCGCTTAACGGATGTTCGCGTATCGCTTAACGGATGTTCGCGTATCGCTTAACGGATGTTCGCGTATCGCTTAACGGATGTTCGCGTATCGCTTAACGGATGTTCGCGTATCGCTTAACGGATGTTCGCGTATCGCTTAACGGATGTTCGCGTATCGCTTAACGGATGTTCGCGTATCGCTTAACGGATGTTCGCGTATCGCTTAACGGATGTTCGCGTATCGCTTAACGGATGTTCGCGTATCGCTTAACGGATGTTCGCGTATCGCTTAACGGATGTTCGCGTATCGCTTAACGGATGTTCGCGTATCGCTTAACGGATGTTCGCGTATCGCTTAACGGATGTTCGCGTATCGCTTAACGGATGTTCGCGTATCGCTTAACGGATGTTCGCGTATCGCTTAACGGATGTTCGCGTATCGCTTAACGGATGTTCGCGTATCGCTTAACGGATGTTCGCGTATCGCTTAACGGATGTTCGCGTATCGCTTAACGGATGTTCGCGTATCGCTTAACGGATGTTCGCGTATCGCTTAACGGATGTTCGCGTATCGCTTAACGGATGTTCGCGTATCGCTTAACGGATGTTCGCGTATCGCTTAACGGATGTTCGCGTATCGCTTAACGGATGTTCGCGTATCGCTTAACGGATGTTCGCGTATCGCTTAACGGATGTTCGCGTATCGCTTAACGGATGTTCGCGTATCGCTTAACGGATGTTCGCGTATCGCTTAACGGATGTTCGCGTATCGCTTAACGGATGTTCGCGTATCGCTTAACGGATGTTCGCGTATCGCTTAACGGATGTTCGCGTATCGCTTAACGGATGTTCGCGTATCGCTTAACGGATGTTCGCGTATCGCTTAACGGATGTTCGCGTATCGCTTAACGGATGTTCGCGTATCGCTTAACGGATGTTCGCGTATCGCTTAACGGATGTTCGCGTATCGCTTAACGGATGTTCGCGTATCGCTTAACGGATGTTCGCGTATCGCTTAACGGATGTTCGCGTATCGCTTAACGGATGTTCGCGTATCGCTTAACGGATGTTCGCGTATCGCTTAACGGATGTTCGCGTATCGCTTAACGGATGTTCGCGTATCGCTTAACGGATGTTCGCGTATCGCTTAACGGATGTTCGCGTATCGCTTAACGGATGTTCGCGTATCGCTTAACGGATGTTCGCGTATCGCTTAACGGATGTTCGCGTATCGCTTAACGGATGTTCGCGTATCGCTTAACGGATGTTCGCGTATCGCTTAACGGATGTTCGCGTATCGCTTAACGGATGTTCGCGTATCGCTTAACGGATGTTCGCGTATCGCTTAACGGATGTTCGCGTATCGCTTAACGGATGTTCGCGTATCGCTTAACGGATGTTCGCGTATCGATTAACGAGTTTTCGCGTATCGATTAACGAGTTTTCGCGTATCGATTAACGAGTTTTCGCGTATCGATTAACGAGTTTTCGCGTATCGATTAACGAGTTTTCGCGTATCGATTAACGAGTTTTCGCGTATCGATTAACGAGTTTTCGCGTATCGATTAACGAGTTTTCGCGTATCGATTAACGAGTTTTCGCGTATCGATTAACGAGTTTTCGCGTATCGATTAACGAGTTTTCGCGTATCGATTAACGAGTTTTCGCGTATCGATTAACGAGTTTTCGCGTATCGATTAACGAGTTTTCGCGTATCGATTAACGAGTTTTCGCGTATCGATTAACGAGTTTTCGCGTATCGATTAACGAGTTTTCGCGTATCGATTAACGAGTTTTCGCGTATCGATTAACGAGTTTTCGCGTATCGATTAACGAGTTTTCGCGTATCGATTAACGAGTTTTCGCGTATCGATTAACGAGTTTTCGCGTATCGATTAACGAGTTTTCGCGTATCGATTAACGAGTTTTCGCGTATCGATTAACGAGTTTTCGCGTATCGATTAACGAGTTTTCGCGTATCGATTAACACCGACATCCATCCTTAAAACAGATTCAATTGCATATATTGCGTCATAGTCCCCACGCGTCTCTTCTGCGGTTTGGCGGACTTCACATGTCCTCGAATATATATTTTATTTATTTCCTTGCCATGCGGAGGTTTCATCACGATGTTTTCCTGCACCGCCGGTGTTATTTTAATTGAAGAGAAAGATAGACTACATTGATCTTTCTCTTCCAACGTTTATATATAATAATATACTATCTTATAACCAAGTTTAATTAAAATTTTGTTCTTTTATGATGCCGTGACTTTAGTGTGAAAGGAAATTACCTTATAATATCTGAATAACGCCGACTCATCGTTATGTTTTAAATTGTTCTTTTACTTTAGGTGGGCCAATCATTTTAAAATTCTTATTTGCAAGTTAATTATAGAGTTGGGATATGTTTTAAAAGTTTTACCATCCATAGCTAGCTATACTAGCCAATAACGGAGTCCAGCTTGAGAGCGTTATATAACATGAGTCTAGCAAAGGGTATTCCATCTTTAATAATATAATTGCAGCTTAGGAAGCTTAGTTTTTGACAAACATTAGTGATTTGATGTAACCAGTTAAACTTATTATCAATAGCTATTCCCAGATACGTGTGCTTATCAACATAATCAATTTTAGGGCATCGACAGGATCCCCTTTTTGCATGCATGCATTGATGTTCATGAGCTACAAGGTATGCGTCAGAGTTAAGTTGACCCTTGTTGTACGTCAAGCGAATATGGAAGAGTTTCGTATTTTTAGCATTTAGCACTAGTCCATTATCATGACACCACTCATTAATGTTACGAAGTCTGCTTGCATTTTGGCCAAAGCAATATTAACATCACCATGAGCAATGAGCAGACAAGTGTCATCCGCGTATTGGTAAGAAGTTGACCAGCGAAGCACACCATTCATATCATTGAGTTAAGCAATAACGTGAAGGGGACCAAGGACAGAACCTTGGGCTGTTCCTTCTTTAACTGGTAAAGTTTTACTGCTGATGTCCTTAACATTAACGCAGTATGTCCTATGTTGCAGGTAATTCTGGCACTTTTTCAGTAATAGACCACGCACACCAGTATTATATAATTTAGTAATAAGTCTGACATGGTTTAAATGCTCGTGAAAAGTAAATAAAAAGAGCTAAAACATGCTTCGTGGAGTGTAAATAAGAGTTAATCTCATCAGTAAATTGAGATAACAGAGAAGTTGTACTTTTATTAGGCTGAAATCCCATACTGATTTTTATATAACGTTGTGCCGTCCATAGAAATCATAGATTTATTTACGCTAATATATTTCTCAACAATTTATTAATAGAGAGGTAATCGGAAGATAATTTGAGACATCAATCATTGCCTGCCTCCCACTTATAGACTGGACGTACACACCTAGTTTAAGATATTCAGGATGATTGCAGTGTTGGAAACTAGTATTTACTAAATTAGCATAGCAATGGATATTTATTACTGATCTTCTTGATGTCTACAATTTTAAATCGTCTAAAACCAGGGCCTTAAAAGTGTTTAGGGAATTTACTTATAATTTTGTTTATATATTTTTTTGGAAGTTGCCCTTTTATTCTAATACTTACATCCACGGAATTATATAATCCCTTTCATTAAGAATGGGTGTTTTACAAGTTGGCAGTGTACCATTCAGCCTTTGACTTTTGGGGTCATCAACAAATTTATTGGCAATGTTTAGTAAGGATAAGTTGTGATTATTGAATACTTTTAGAAATATCATCAATAGATTGGTTAACTCTTCCACAAATTGTATTTTCCGGTGAATATTTAATATGTGAAAGTTCTTAGTAGATACCGCATCCGCAGCCACTGATGGCACGTCCTATGATGGCGGGACTGCAGCCGATTCCGGCAGCGAGACCAGGACCATTACGCCAAACCGCCGGCGGCGGGGTAGCCCCAAGCGGGACCGGCGATGTCTTCGCTCACCATGCCGACGGCACCGTTGCCGCAGCCGTAGGATACGGCACCAGCACCAGCAGTAGGAAGCGCGCCCTCCAGACCGACGGTACCCAGGAAAGGCAGCTCACCACCGACAGCCAAGATAATTTCCGATCTCGTTCTCTGAGAGAACGGACACACCAACGGGTGGGATGGGGGAAGCACTAGAGACAGCGAAACCGCCACCAGTGGATGTCGGAACGGCCGCTAGACCGCATCCAGCGCCGTACCCAGCGCCATAGCCAGCCCAGGGACCAGCGCCGAAAGGAGCTTCGTAGCCCAATCCGTTGCAGTAGGCGGAAATAGTCTGAACAAATGAAAAGCGATTAATTATTTTGTATACGATTCACAAAATATTTACCTTGCACTGAAACACATTGGAAATTTGAATCCTTTTCTTGCAACGCCCACATCATTACATATGTATAATAGAATATATGTTCAATAGAATATTATCACTTTTCTTACCTGGACCAAGAATGCTTGGACGCAGAAAAGGATGATAGTTTTGGCGGACATGTTGGCTGTGCTTATGAAAACAAGTGTGAGCATCGAGGAGGTAGATCCGTTTTATAGGGCACGGTTATGTAAACGAGTGGCTATTGAAGTAATAATTACAACCCGAAGCGGCTCCATCTCCCATAGGTACGTGACCAAAACAAAATAATATGAATCAAAAAAATGTATAGTATTCCATTATTGATATAAAATCTCAAATTATTCCCTCGATGGTTTGCCGACCGCTCGATTGTTACGATATACTTTATCTTAAACAGCCTATCTATATTAAAATTCATTTTTTATATCTCTTTTTAACACATTTCAGCAGTGCTTCCGAATTTTATCAATTAAATTTTCACTCGGTATCATCATCGGTCGTCATATGACATCTTTTGTAATCAATGGCATGATCAAACAGTACGATATGTAACGATTAATTCTGTTTTTATGCAGATTATAATTTTAAATTATATACAAAGGCTCCTTATGTATACGTCCTACATTACATTACGACACGATTGAGGTTTTTGCTTTATTTAGATATAGTAATAGTGTTCAATTAAATAAACACCGGCTCACGTTTTATATTCCATTACGACATATATTTAGTTCATCAGAGGACCGTCGATATATAAAGACTCGCTTCGTGTTGACGAATCACTCCAGACTTCACACAGTCGGTAAACAAACCTCAAACATGTCTCCCTTCGCCTTCTTGCTGCTCTGCGTCCAAGCATTCTTGGTCCAGGTAAGAAAAGTGATAATATTCTATTGAACATATTCTATTATACATATGTAATGATGTGGGCGTTGCAGAAGAAAAGGATTCAGAATTTTAATGTGTTTCAGTGCAAATTAAATATTTTGTGAGATCGCATACAAAATAATTAATCGCTTTTCATTGTTCAGACTATTTCCGCCTACTGCAACCCAGTTGGGCTGGCTCTTTCGGCGCTGGTCCCTGGGCTGGCTATGGCGCTGGGTACGGCGCTGGATGCCGTAGCCAATATCACCAGCTAAACCGGGTCCATATCCGAGACCGAGTCCAGTGCCGTAGCCAATATCACCAGCTAAACCGGGTCCATATCCGAGACCGAGTCCAGTGCCGTAGCCAATATCACCAGCTAAACCGGGTCCATATCCGAGACCGAGTCCAGGACCGTAGCCAATTTCACCAGCTAAACCGGGTCCATATCCGAGACCGAGTCCAGTGCCGTAGCCAATATCACCAGCTAAACCGGCTCCATATCCGAGTCCCCACTCACCGGCGAATCCCGGGGCGTAGCCCAAGCCAAGTCCGGCTCCTAGACACTGGCTGTATACATTCTGAAAAGAAATTCAGAAAACTTTTTCAAAGATCGGTCATAAATTAAATATTTTTGGTTCGGTTAAATAATATCAAAAGATTTACAATAGAGATACGAGATTTACACTTATTACGAATACATTTTACGAGACAGTGTAGAAAACATCGTCGGCTTTACCTGGATCAAGCAAGCTTGGACGCAGAGCAGCAAGAAGGCGAAGGGAGACATGTTTGAGGTTTGTTTACCGACTGTGTGAAGTCTGGAGTGATTCGTCAACACGAAGCGAGTCTTTATATATCGACGGTCCTCTGATGAACTAAATATATGTCGTAATGGAATATAAAACGTGAGCCGGTGTTTATTTAATTGAACACTATTACTATATCTAAATAAAGCAAAAACCTCAATCGTGTCGTAATGTAATGTAGGACGTATACATAAGGAGCCTTTGTATATAATTTAAAATTATAATCTGCATAAAACAGGGTAATCGTTACATATCGTACTGTTTGATCATGCCATTGATTACAAAAGATGTCATATGACGACCGATGATGATACCGAGTGAAAATTTAATTGATAAAAATTCGGAAGCACTGCTGAAATGTGTTAAAAAGAGATATAAAAAATGAATTTTAATATAGATAGGCTGTTTAAGATAAAGTATATCGTAACAATCGAGCGGTCGGTAAACCATCGAGGGAATAATTTGAGATTTTATATCAATAATGGAATACTATACATTTTTTTGATTCATATTATTTTGTTTTGGTCACGTACCTATGGGAGATGGAGCCGCTTCGGGTTGCTTAATTATTACTTCAATAGCCACTCGTTTACACATAACCGTGCCCTATAAAACGGATCTACCTCCTCGATGCTCACACTTGTTTTTCATAAGCACAGCCAACATGTCCGCCAAAACTATCATCCTTTTCTGCGTCCAAGCATTCTTGGTCCAGGTAAGAAAAGTGATAATATTCTATTGAACATATATTCTATTATACATATGTAATGATGTGGGCGTTGCAAGAAAAGGATTCAGAATTTCCAATGTGTTTCAGTGCAAGGTAAATATTTTGTGAATCGTATACAAAATAATTAATCGCTTTTCATTTGTTCAGACTATTTCCGCCTACTGCAACGGATTGGGCTACGAAGCCCTTTCGGCGCTGGTCCCTGGGCTGGCTATGGCGCTGGGTACGGCGCTGGATGCGGTCTAGCGGCCGTTCCGACATCCACTGGTGGCGGTTTCGCTGTCTCTAGTGCTTCCCCCATCCCACCCGTTGGTGTGTCCGTTCTCTCAGAGAACGAGATCGGAGGTATCTTGGCTGTCGGTGGTGAGCTGCCTTTCCTGGGTACCGTCGGTCTGGAGGGCGCGCTTCCTACTGCTGGTGCTGGTGCCGTATCCTACGGCTGCGGCAACGGTGCCGTCGGCATGGTGAGCGAAGACATCGCCGGTCCCGCTTGGGGCTACCCCGCCGCCGGCGGTTTGGCGTACGGTCCTGGTCTCGCTGCCGGAATCGGCTACGGTCCCGCCATCGCAGGACGTGCCATCGGTGGCTGCGGATGCGGTATCTACTAAGAACTTTCACATATTAAATATTCACCGGAAAATACAGATTTGATTGCAAATATCTTTTTCACTTTTCATTTAACTCTTAATATTTCAATGACAATAATAAGGGCATTACTTTTATTAAAACTTTCACAATAATGCAGGAAATAAGAACAACTCTTTTCTTGTGAGATTTGACACACACGCCTTAGCCAGATAACGGAAACGTTCAACGTATTCTATTTTTCAAAGGAAGTGCATTAATTGCATTATCCTTATATTACAGCAATGTCGTTCAATTAATTTGCTTTCCGTATAAACATGATTATTTTTCTCGATCTCAATCGATTACTCTGCTATGGGACACCGAGCTAAATATATTTTTTATTTACATTTCTTGTACAGCGCTATCTAGTTTTTGTTATTAAAGCCATCGCTACATAATTGTAACATAATGAGTGAACAGATGGCATTGCAGTAAAGAGCATAAAATCAAATTGGAAAAGTGCACTTCAGAAATGGTTCAAATAAAACAGGTTGCAATAGAAAAGATGGTTCTTATAAAAAAAATATTTTTGGTTCGGTTAAATAATATCAAAAGATTTACAATAGAGATACGAGATTTACACTTATTACGAATACATTTTACGAGACAGTGTAGAAAACATCGTCGGCTTTACCTGGATCAAGCAAGCTTGGACGCAGAGCAGCAAGAAGGCGAAGGGAGACATGTTTGAGGTTTGTTTACCGACTGTGTGAAGTCTGGAGTGATTCGTCAACACGAAGCGAGTCTTTATATATCGACGGTCCTCTGATGAACTAAATATATGTCGTAATGGAATATAAAACGTGAGCCGGTGTTTATTTAATTGAACACTATTACTATATCTAAATAAAGCAAAAACCTCAATCGTGTCGTAATGTAATGTAGGACGTATACATAAGGAGCCTTTGTATATAATTTAAAATTATAATCTGCATAAAACAGGGTAATCGTTACATATCGTACTGTTTGATCATGCCATTGATTACAAAAGATGTCATATGACGACCGATGATGATACCGAGTGAAAATTTAATTGATAAAAATTCGGAAGCACTGCTGAAATGTGTTAAAAAGAGATATAAAAAATGAATTTTAATATAGATAGGCTGTTTAAGATAAAGTATATCGTAACAATCGAGCGGTCGGTAAACCATCGAGGGAATAATTTGAGATTTTATATCAATAATGGAATACTATACATTTTTTTGATTCATATTATTTTGTTTTGGTCACGTACCTATGGGAGATGGAGCCGCTTCGGGTTGCTTAATTATTACTTCAATAGCCACTCGTTTACACATAACCGTGCCCTATAAAACGGATCTACCTCCTCGATGCTCACACTTGTTTTTCATAAGCACAGCCAACATGTCCGCCAAAACTATCATCCTTTTCTGCGTCCAAGCATTCTTGGTCCAGGTAAGAAAAGTGATAATATTCTATTGAACATATATTCTATTATACATATGTAATGATGTGGGCGTTGCAAGAAAAGGATTCAGAATTTCCAATGTGTTTCAGTGCAAGGTAAATATTTTTGGTTCGGTTAAATAATATCAAAAGATTTACAATAGAGATACGAGATTTACACTTATTACGAATACATTTTACGAGACAGTGTAGAAAACATCGTCGGCTTTACCTGGATCAAGCAAGCTTGGACGCAGAGCAGCAAGAAGGCGAAGGGAGACATGTTTGAGGTTTGTTTACCGACTGTGTGAAGTCTGGAGTGATTCGTCAACACGAAGCGAGTCTTTATATATCGACGGTCCTCTGATGAACTAAATATATGTCGTAATGGAATATAAAACGTGAGCCGGTGTTTATTTAATTGAACACTATTACTATATCTAAATAAAGCAAAAAAACCTCAATCGTGTCGTAATGTAATGTAGGACGTATACATAAGGAGCCTTTGTATATAATTTAAAATTATAATCTGCATAAAACAGGGTAATCGTTACATATCGTACTGTTTGATCATGCCATTGATTACAAAAGATGTCATATGACGACCGATGATGATACCGAGTGAAAATTTAATTGATAAAAATTCGGAAGCACTGCTGAAATGTGTTAAAAAGAGATATAAAAAATGAATTTTAATATAGATAGGCTGTTTAAGATAAAGTATATCGTAACAATCGAGCGGTCGGTAAACCATCGAGGGAATAATTTGAGATTTTATATCAATAATGGAATACTATACATTTTTGATTCATATTATTTTGTTTTGGTCACGTACCTATGGGAGATGGAGCCGCTTCGGGTTGCTTAATTATTACTTCAATAGCCACTCGTTTACACATAACCGTGCCCTATAAAAACGGATCTACCTCCTCGATGCTCACACTTGTTTTCATAAGCACAGCCAACATGTCCGCCAAAACTATCATCCTTTTCTGCGCCCAAGCGTGATAATATTCTATTGAACAAACATACATGTACAGTAATGATGTGGGCGTTGCAAGAAAAGGATTAAGAATTTCCAATGTGTTTCAGTGGAAGGTAAATATTTTCGGTTACGGTCCGGTGGCTGCGGATGCGCTATCTACTAAGAACTTTCACATATTAAATGTTCACCGGAATATACAGATTTGATTGCAAACATCTTTTTCACTTTTCATTTAACATTTAATATTTAAATGACAATAATAAGGGCATTACTTTTATTTAAACTTTCACAATAATGCAGAAAATAAGAACAACTCTTTTCTTGTGAGATTTGACACGCACGCATTGAAAGGAAGTGCGTTAATTGTATTATCTTTTTATTACAGCAATGTCGTTCAATTAATTTGCTTTCCGTATAAACATGATTATTTTTCTCGATCTCAATCGATTACTCTGCTATGGGACACCGAGCTAAATATATTTTTTATTTACACTTCTTGTACAGCGCTATCTAGTTTTTGTTATTAAAGCCATCGCTACACTTAGTTGTAACATAATGACTGAACAGATGCCATTGCAATAAAAGAACATAAAATCAAATAGGAAAAGTGCGCTTCAGAAATGGTTCAAATAAAACAGGTTGTAATAGAAAAAGATGATTCTTATAAAAAAATATTTTTGAATTGAACTCAATAAATGATAAAGAAATATCAAATTCAAGATCAAACGATATATTTTCATAATTATAATATTTTCAGAATACATCATCTGATTGGAGTATTTAACAACGTTAAAACAATTGAAGCATACATAGAGCGTATGTTGAGTTGTTAGTCGAAATCAAGCACATATTAAAACAATATATAACTAATTAAAATATCATTCATTTATTCATTGATTCTACGAAGTGTTGAATTGAGCATAGCTCGCCAATTGGCAGCCAAAGGAAAATAATTTCAGTGGAAAAGTTGTTTATTTTTTTAACTTAGATCTGTTTAATGGTAAACAAACGGCTCGTGACACCTACATTCATACTTGACGAGAAATCATGATGAACATTCATTATTAGCTTCTAGGACTAAGAAAAAATACCTCGTCACCAGTCATAAGATCTCCGGGTTCTCTTAGTCCCCACACGAATCCGCTGTAGTGTGGGCTAGTTTTTTTTTTATCAAATCAGGGGTGCCCGAAGAGCACACATTGCACCTGATGCTAAGTGATGCCTACACTCGCCGTACGAAACACAATAGCCTTATGCTGCTATTTCACAGTGGTATCCGGGCGTGATCCTCCCCGGTGGAGTCTGCTCAATTATGTTGCAAGCGGATATAAACGTTGTACATTTTACTTCCATGGGCGGGAGCGTGAGGAGATCTTTCTCTCTTTTCTTTGCGCTGCAGCCAGTCACGAAACTTTACTGATATATTTTGAAAAGAGCACTTACATGGTATATTAACCACTCAGTATTACCTATAAATACCGTAAATACATTTCGAAATACCATATTTAATCCCATTTAAAATATAAAACAACAAAAAGTCAATAACAAAACCAAAATACAATAAAAGTAACAAATAAAGCGAGAAACGAAACCACGTTTATATATTGTTTTATTTTTTCATGATATAAAAAAATAAACAATTTAAAAATAAAGCAACTTATAAGTTGAGTCATTAGCAAAATTTTAATTAAACTTAGTTATAAGATAGTATAATATTATATATAACGTTGTGCGGTCCATAAAAATCATGAATTTGTGCGCTAATATATTTCTCAACAATTTTATTAATAGAAGGTAATCGGAAGATAATTTGAGACATCATCATGCCTGCCTCCCTTATAGACTGGACGCACACACCCTAGTTTAAGATATTCAGGATAGTTACCAGTGTTGAAACTAGTATTTACTAAATTAGCATAGCAATGGATATTTAATTACTGATCTTCTTGATGTCTACAATTTTAAATCCGTCTAAAACCGGGGCCTTAAAAGTGTTTAGGGAATTTATAATTTTGTTTATATTTTTGGAAGTTGCCCTTTTTATTCTAATACTTACATCCACGGATTTATATAATCCCTTTCATTAAGAATGGGTGTTTTACAAGTTGGCAGTGTACATTCAACTGACTTTTGGAATTCATCAACAAATTTATTGGCAATGTTTAATGGAGATAAGTTGTGATTATTGAATACTTTTAGAAATATCTCATCAATAGATTTCACCAGCTAAACCGGGTCCATATCCGAGACCGAGTCCAGGACCGTAGCCAATTTCACCAGCTAAACCGGGTCCATATCCGAGACCGAGTCCAGTGCCGTAGCCAATATCACCAGCTAAACCGGGTCCATATCCGAGACCGAGTCCAGTGCCGTAGCCAATATCACCAGCTAAACCGGGTCCATATCCGAGACCGAGTCCAGGACCGTAGCCAATTTCACCAGCTAAACCGGGTCCATATCCGAGACCGAGTCCAGGACCGTAGCCAATTTCACCAGCTAAACCGGGTCCATATCCGAGACCGAGTCCAGTGCCGTAGCCAATATCACCAGCTAAACCGGGTCCATATCCGAGACCGAGTCCAGGACCGTAGCCAATTTCACCAGCTAAACCGGGTCCATATCCGAGACCGAGTCCAGTGCCGTAGCCAATATCACCAGCTAAACCGGGTCCATATCCGAGACCGAGTCCAGTGCCGTAGCCAATATCACCAGCTAAACCGGGTCCATATCCGAGACCGAGTCCAGTGCCGTAGCCAATATCACCAGCTAAACCGGGTCCATATCCGAGACCGAGTCCAGGACCGTAGCCAATTTCACCAGCTAAACCGGGTCCATATCCGAGACCGAGTCCAGTGCCGTAGCCAATATCACCAGCTAAACCGGGTCCATATCCGAGACCGAGTCCAGTGCCGTAGCCAATATCACCAGCTAAACCGGGTCCATATCCGAGACCGAGTCCAGGACCGTAGCCAATTTCACCAGCTAAACCGGGTCCATATCCGAGACCGAGTCCAGTGCCGTAGCCAATATCACCAGCTAAACCGGGTCCATATCCGAGACCGAGTCCAGTGCCGTAGCCAATATCACCAGCTAAACCGGGTCCATATCCGAGACCGAGTCCAGGACCGTAGCCAATTTCACCAGCTAAACCGGGTCCATATCCGAGACCGAGTCCAGGACCGTAGCCAATTTCACCAGCTAAACCGGGTCCATATCCGAGACCGAGTCCAGGACCGTAGCCAATTTCACCAGCTAAACCGGGTCCATATCCGAGACCGAGTCCAGTGCCGTAGCCAATATCACCAGCTAAACCGGGTCCATATCCGAGACCGAGTCCAGGACCGTAGCCAATTTCACCAGCTAAACCGGGTCCATATCCGAGACCGAGTCCAGGACCGTAGCCAATTTCACCAGCTAAACCGGGTCCATATCCGAGACCGAGTCCAGGACCGTAGCCAATTTCACCAGCTAAACCGGGTCCATATCCGAGACCGAGTCCAGGACCGTAGCCAATTTCACCAGCTAAACCGGGTCCATATCCGAGACCGAGTCCAGGACCGTAGCCAATTTCACCAGCTAAACCGGGTCCATATCCGAGACCGAGTCCAGTGCCGTAGCCAATATCACCAGCTAAACCGGGTCCATATCCGAGACCGAGTCCAGGACCGTAGCCAATTTCACCAGCTAAACCGGGTCCATATCCGAGACCGAGTCCAGTGCCGTAGCCAATATCACCAGCTAAACCGGGTCCATATCCGAGACCGAGTCCAGGACCGTAGCCAATTTCACCAGCTAAACCGGGTCCATATCCGAGACCGAGTCCAGGACCGTAGCCAATTTCACCAGCTAAACCGGGTCCATATCCGAGACCGAGTCCAGGACCGTAGCCAATTTCACCAGCTAAACCGGGTCCATATCCGAGACCGAGTCCAGTGCCGTAGCCAATATCACCAGCTAAACCGGGTCCATATCCGAGACCGAGTCCAGTGCCGTAGCCAATATCACCAGCTAAACCGGCTCCATATCCGAGTCCCCACTCACCGGCGAATCCTGGCGTAGCCTGCCAAGTCCGGCTCCTAGACACTGGCTGTATACATTCTGAAAAGAAATTCAGAAAACTTTTTCAAAGATCGGTCATAAATTAAATATTTTTGGTTCGGTTAAATAATATCAAAAGATTTACAATAGAGATACGAGATTTACACTTATTACGAATACATTTTACGAGACAGTGTAGAAAACATCGTCGGCTTTACCTGGATCAAGCAAGCTTGGACGCAGAGCAGCAAGAAGGCGAAGGGAGACATGTTTGAGGTTTGTTTACCGACTGTGTGAAGTCTGGAGTGATTCGTCAACACGAAGCGAGTCTTTATATATCGACGGTCCTCTGATGAACTAAATATATGTCGTAATGGAATATAAAACGTGAGCCGGTGTTTATTTAATTGAACACTATTACTATATCTAAATAAAGCAAAAACCTCAATCGTGTCGTAATGTAATGTAGGACGTATACATAAGGAGCCTTTGTATATAATTTAAAATTATAATCTGCATAAAAACAGGGTAATCGTTACATATCGTACTGTTTGATCATGCCATTGATTACAAAAGATGTCATATGACGACCGATGATGATACCGAGTGAAAATTTAATTGATAAAAATTCGGAAGCACTGCTGAAATGTGTTAAAAAGAGATATAAAAAATGAATTTTAATATAGATAGGCTGTTTAAGATAAAGTATATCGTAACAATCGAGCGGTCGGTAAACCATCGAGGGAATAATTTGAGATTTTATATCAATAATGGAATACTATACATTTTTGATTCATATTATTTTGTTTTGGTCACGTACCTATGGGAGATGGAGCCGCTTCGGGTTGCTTAATTATTACTTCAATAGCCACTCGTTTACACATAACCGTGCCCTATAAAACGGATCTACCTCCTCGATGCTCACACTTGTTTTCATAAGCACAGCCAACATGTCCGCCAAAACTATCATCCTTTTCTGCGTCCAAGCATTCTTGGTCCAGGTAAGAAAAGTGATAATATTCTATTGAACATATATTCTATTATACATATGTAATGATGTGGGCGTTGCAAGAAAAGGATTCAGAATTTCCAATGTGTTTCAGTGCAAGGTAAATATTTTGTGAATCGTATACAAAATAATTAATCGCTTTTCATTTGTTCAGACTATTTCCGCCTACTGCAACGGATTGGGCTACGAAGCTCCTTTCGGCGCTGGTCCCTGGGCTGGCTATGGCGCTGGGTACGGCGCTGGATGCGGTCTAGCGGCCGTTCCGACATCCACTGGTGGCGGTTTCGCTGTCTCTAGTGCTTCCCCCATCCCACCCGTTGGTGTGTCCGTTCTCTCAGAGAACGAGATCGGAGGTATCTTGGCTGTCGGTGGTGAGCTGCCTTTCCTGGGTACCGTCGGTCTGGAGGGCGCGCTTCCTACTGCTGGTGCTGGTGCCGTATCCTACGGCTGCGGCAACGGTGCCGTCGGCATGGTGAGCGAAGACATCGCCGGTCCCGCTTGGGGCTACCCCGCCGCCGGCGGTTTGGCGTACGGTCCTGGTCTCGCTGCCGGAATCGGCTACGGTCCCGCCATCGCAGGACGTGCCATCGGTGGCTGCGGATGCGGTATCTACTAAGAACTTTCACATATTAAATATTCACCGGAAAATACAGATTTGATTGCAAATATCTTTTCACTTTTCATTTAACTCTTAATATTTCAATGACAATAATAAGGGCATTACTTTTATTAAAACTTTCACAATAATGCAGGAAATAAGAACAACTCTTTTCTTGTGAGATTTGACACACACGCCTTAGCCAGATAACGGAAACGTTCAACGTATTCTATTTTTCAAAGGAAGTGCATTAATTGCATTATCCTTATATTACAGCAATGTCGTTCAATTAATTTGCTTTCCGTATAAACATGATTATTTTTCTCGATCTCAATCGATTACTCTGCTATGGGACACCGAGCTAAATATATTTTTTATTTACATTTCTTGTACAGCGCTATCTAGTTTTTGTTATTAAAGCCATCGCTACACTTAATTGTAACATAATGAGTGAACAGATGGCATTGCAGTAAAAGAGCATAAAATCAAATTGGAAAAGTGCACTTCAGAAATGGTTCAAATAAAACAGGTTGCAATAGAAAAAGATGGTTCTTATAAAAAAAATATTTTTGAATTGAACTCAATAAATGATAAAGAAATATCAAATTCAAGATCAAACGATATATTTTCATAATTATAATATTTTCAGAATACATCATCTGATTGGAGTATTTAACAACGTTAAAACAATTGAAGCATACATAGAGCGTATGTTGAGTTGTTAGTCGAAATCAAGCACATATTAAAACAATATATAACTAATTAAAATATCATTCATTTATTCATTGATTCTACGAAGTGTTGAATTGAGCATAGCTCGCCAATTGGCAGCCAAAAGGAAAATAATTTCAGTGGAAAAGTTGTTTATTTTTTTAACTTAGATCTGTTTAATGGTAAACAAACGGCTCGTGACACCTACATTCATACTTGACGAGAAATCATGATGAACATTCATTATTAGCTTCTAGGACTAAGAAAAAATACCTCGTCACCAGTCATAAGATCTCCGGGTTCTCTTAGTCCCCACACGAATCCGCTGTAGTGTGGGCTAGTTTTTTTTTTATCAAATCAGGGGTGCCCGAAGAGCACACATTGCACCTGATGCTAAGTGATGCCTACACTCGCCGTACGAAACACAATAGCCTTATGCTGCTATTTCACAGTGGTATCCGGGCGTGATCCTCCCCGGTGGAGTCTGCTCAATTATGTTGCAAGCGGATATAAACGTTGTACATTTTACTTCCATGGGCGGGAGCGTGAGGAGATCTTTCTCTCTTTTCTTTGCGCTGCAGCCAGTCACGAAACTTTACTGATATATTTTGAAAAGAGCACTTACATGGTATATTAACCACTCAGTATTACCTATAAATACCGTAAATACATTTCGAAATACCATATTTAATCCCATTTAAAATATAAAACAACAAAAAGTCAATAACAAAACCAAAATACAATAAAAGTAACAAATAAAGCGAGAAACGAAACCACGTTTATATATTGTTTTATTTTTTCATGATATAAAAAAATAAACAATTTAAAAATAAAGCAACTTATAAGTTGAGTCATTAGCAAAATTTTAATTAAACTTAGTTATAAGATAGTATAATATTATATATAAACGTTGGAAAGAGAAAGATCAATGTAGTCTATCTTTCTCTTCAATTAAAGTAACACCGGCGGTGCAGGAAAACATCGTGATGAAACCTCCGCATGGCAAGGAAATAAATAAAATATATATTCGAGGACATGTGAAGTCCGCCAAACCGCAGAAGAGACGCGTGGGGGACTATGACGCAATATATGCAATTGAATCTGTTTTAAGGATGGATGTCGGTGTTAATCGATACGCGAAAACTCGTTAATCGATACGCGAACATCCGTTAAGCGATACGCGAACATTCGTTAATCGTTACGAGAACTTCCGTTAATCGATACGTGAACACCCATCACTCCACACGTGAACACGCCTTTACGTCAGATACGTCGAGGTCGTAATATATCGCAATAAATATAATAATAATTAATTTGGTTTCTAATAAGGCCTCTTTAAATATTTTGTCTCTAAGGCCAGTTTGCTATTTATCTAGAAAATAAACTTAGCCTCATACTCGAACATGCAATGAATATCTTTTCAATTTATCTTCGTTATTGTACTTAATTGTTTTACAAATTGAAGTCTTATGGAAGTTTTACTTATAATTCAAATGTTTTTCTAATAATTAAATGTGAGTCGTCACGTCGTCGTTAGTTGAGGGGTCATGAGGATTCGAAGTCACGACCTGGCCGAGCCGTGAGACCGACATGTCTATTTCCTGGTCTATATGCGCTAATACAAATGCTGATCTATTAAAGGAAATGAAAGTATGGCTTTGCTCATATCTCGTGATTATATCTCAGTTTTATTCGTGAAAACTATCGAACAGTCGTTCTTTGATTTCAGTACAAGTAGCCACCGTTGCAACCGCAGCCGCCGGCGCAGCTTCCGGCAATGGAGACGACGCCACCAGCAGGAACGTCACCACCGAATCTGACAGCGCCCAGGATCGGCACCTGTCCAGCGACGAGGGTGGTACCGGCGACGCCCATCTCTCCAGCGACCGCTACATCACCGACACCAGTGCCTCCGTAGGCGGGGCCACCGATGGCAGCAGGGCCAGCGAGACCGTATCCGAGACCGAGTCCAGGACCGTAGCCAATTTCACCAGCTAAACCGGGTCCATATCCGAGACCGAGTCCAGTGCCGTAGCCAATATCACCAGCTAAACCGGCTCCATATCCGAGTCCCCACTCACCGGCGAATCCCGGGGCGTAGCCCAAGCCAAGTCCGGCTCCTAGACACTGGCTGTATACATTCTGAAAAGAAATTCAGAAAACTTTTTCAAAGATCGGTCATAAATTAAATATTTTTGGTTCGGTTAAATAATATCAAAAGATTTACAATAGAGATACGAGATTTACACTTATTACGAATACATTTTACGAGACAGTGTAGAAAACATCGTCGGCTTTACCTGGATCAAGCAAGCTTGGACGCAGAGCAGCAAGAAGGCGAAGGAGACATGTTTGAGGTTTGTTTACCGACTGTGTGAAGTCTGGAGTGATTCGTCAACACGAAGCGAGTCTTTATATATCGACGGTCCTCTGATGAACTAAATATATGTCGTAATGGAATATAAAACGTGAGCCGGTGTTTATTTAATTGAACACTATTACTATATCTAAATAAAGCAAAAACCTCAATCGTGTCGTAATGTAATGTAGGACGTATACATAAGGAGCCTTTGTATATAATTTAAAATTATAATCTGCATAAAACAGGGTAATCGTTACATATCGTACTGTTTGATCATGCCATTGATTACAAAAGATGTCATATGACGACCGATGATGATACCGAGTGAAAATTTAATTGATAAAAATTCGGAAGCACTGCTGAAATGTGTTAAAAAGAGATATAAAAAATGAATTTTAATATAGATAGGCTGTTTAAGATAAAGTATATCGTAACAATCGAGCGGTCGGTAAACCATCGAGGGAATAATTTGAGATTTTATATCAATAATGGAATACTATACATTTTTGATTCATATTATTTTGTTTTGGTCACGTACCTATGGGAGATGGAGCCGCTTCGGGTTGCTTAATTATTACTTCAATAGCCACTCGTTTACACATAACCGTGCCCTATAAAACGGATCTACCTCCTCGATGCTCACACTTGTTTTCATAAGCACAGCCAACATGTCCGCCAAAACTATCATCCTTTTCTGCGTCCAAGCATTCTTGGTCCAGGTAAGAAAAGTGATAATATTCTATTGAACATATATTCTATTATACATATGTAATGATGTGGGCGTTGCAAGAAAAGGATTCAGAATTTCCAATGTGTTTCAGTGCAAGGTAAATATTTTGTGAATCGTATACAAAATAATTAATCGCTTTTCATTTGTTCAGACTATTTCCGCCTACTGCAACGGATTGGGCTACGAAGCCCTTTCGGCGCTGGTCCCTGGGCTGGCTATGGCGCTGGGTACGGCGCTGGATGCGGTCTAGCGGCCGTTCCGACATCCACTGGTGGCGGTTTCGCTGTCTCTAGTGCTTCCCCCATCCCACCCGTTGGTGTGTCCGTTCTCTCAGAGAACGAGATCGGAGGTATCTTGGCTGTCGGTGGTGAGCTGCCTTTCCTGGGTACCGTCGGTCTGGAGGGCGCGCTTCCTACTGCTGGTGCTGGTGCCGTATCCTACGGCTGCGGCAACGGTGCCGTCGGCATGGTGAGCGAAGACATCGCCGGTCCCGCTTGGGGCTACCCCGCCGCCGGCGGTTTGGCGTACGGTCCTGGTCTCGCTGCCGGAATCGGCTACGGTCCCGCCATCGCAGGACGTGCCATCGGTGGCTGCGGATGCGGTATCTACTAAGAACTTTCACATATTAAATATTCACCGGAAAATACAGATTTGATTGCAAATATCTTTTCACTTTTCATTTAACTCTTAATATTTCAATGACAATAATAAGGGCATTACTTTTATTAAAACTTTCACAATAATGCAGGAAATAAGAACAACTCTTTTCTTGTGAGATTTGACACACACGCCTTAGCCAGATAACGGAAACGTTCAACGTATTCTATTTTTCAAAGGAAGTGCATTAATTGCATTATCCTTATATTACAGCAATGTCGTTCAATTAATTTGCTTTCCGTATAAACATGATTATTTTTCTCGATCTCAATCGATTACTCTGCTATGGGACACCGAGCTAAATATATTTTTTATTTACATTTCTTGTACAGCGCTATCTAGTTTTTGTTATTAAAGCCATCGCTACACTTAATTGTAACATAATGAGTGAACAGATGGCATTGCAGTAAAAGAGCATAAAATCAAATTGGAAAAGTGCACTTCAGAAATGGTTCAAATAAAACAGGTTGCAATAGAAAAGATGGTTCTTATAAAAAATATTTTGAATTGAACTCAATAAATGATAAAGAAATATCAAATTCAAGATCAAACGATATATTTTCATAATTATAATATTTTCAGAATACATCATCTGATTGGAGTATTTAACAACGTTAAAACAATTGAAGCATACATAGAGCGTATGTTGAGTTGTTAGTCGAAATCAAGCACATATTAAAACAATATATAACTAATTAAAATATCATTCATTTATTCATTGATTCTACGAAGTGTTGAATTGAGCATAGCTCGCCAATTGGCAGCCAAAAGGAAAATAATTTCAGTGGAAAAGTTGTTTATTTTTTTTAACTTAGATCTGTTTAATGGTAAACAAACGGCTCGTGACACCTACATTCATACTTGACGAGAAATCATGATGAACATTCATTATTAGCTTCTAGGACTAAGAAAAAATACCTCGTCACCAGTCATAAGATCTCCGGGTTCTCTTAGTCCCCACACGAATCCGCTGTAGTGTGGGCTAGTTTTTTTTTTATCAAATCAGGGGGTGCCCGAAGAGCACACATTGCACCTGATGCTAAGTGATGCCTACACTCGCCGTACGAAACACAATAGCCTTATGCTGCTATTTCACAGTGGTATCCGGGCGTGATCCTCCCCGGTGGAGTCTGCTCAATTATGTTGCAAGCGGATATAAACGTTGTACATTTTACTTCCATGGGCGGGAGCGTGAGGAGATCTTTCTCTCTTTTCTTTGCGCTGCAGCCAGTCACGAAACTTTACTGATATATTTTGAAAAGAGCACTTACATGGTATATTAACCACTCAGTATTACCTATAAATACCGTAAATACATTTCGAAATACCATATTTAATCCCATTTAAAATATAAAACAACAAAAAGTCAATAACAAAACCAAAATACAATAAAAGTAACAAATAAAGCGAGAAACGAAACCACGTTTATATATTGTTTTATTTTTTCATGATATAAAAAAATAAACAATTTAAAAATAAAGCAACTTATAAGTTGAGTCATTAGCAAAATTTTAATTAAACTTAGTTATAAGATAGTATAATATTATATATAAACGTTGGAAAGAGAAAGATCAATGTAGTCTATCTTTCTCTTCAATTAAAGTAACACCGGCGGTGCAGGAAAACATCGTGATGAAACCTCCGCATGGCAAGGAAATAAATAAAATATATATTCGAGGACATGTGAAGTCCGCCAAACCGCAGAAGAGACGCGTGGGGGACTATGACGCAATATATGCAATTGAATCTGTTTTAAGGATGGATGTCGGTGTTAATCGATACGCGAAAACTCGTTAATCGATACGCGAAAACTCGTTAATCGATACGCGAACATCCGTTAAGCGATACGCGAACATTCGTTAATCGTTACGAGAACTTCCGTTAATCGATACGCGAAAACTCGTTAATCGATACGCGAACATTCGTTAATCGTTACGAGAACTTCCGTTAATCGATACGCGAAAACTCGTTAATCGATACGCGAAAACTCGTTAATCGATACGCGAACATTCGTTAATCGTTACGAGAACTTCCGTTAATCGATACGCGAAAACTCGTTAATCGATACGTGAACACCCATCACTCCACACGTGAACACGCCTTTACGTCAGATACGTCGAGGTCGTAATATATCGCAATAAATATAATAATAATTAATTTGGTTTCTAATAAGGCCTCTTTAAATATTTTGTCTCTAAGGCCAGTTTGCTATTTATCTAGAAAATAAACTTAGCCTCATACTCGAACATGCAATGAATATCTTTTCAATTTATCTTCGTTATTGTACTTAATTGTTTTACAAATTGAAGTCTTATGGAAGTTTTACTTATAATTCAAATGTTTTTCTAATAATTAAATGTGAGTCGTCACGTCGTCGTTAGTTGAGGGTCATGAGGATTCGAAGTCACGACCTGGCCGAGCCGTGAGACCGACATGTCTATTTCCTGGTCTATATGCGCTAATACAAATGCTGATCTATTAAAGGAAATGAAAGTATGGCTTTGCTCATATCTCGTGATTATATCTCAGTTTTATTCGTGAAAACTATCGAACAGTCGTTCTTTGATTTCAGTACAAGTAGCCACCGTTGCAACCGCAGCCGCCGGCGCAGCTTCCGGCAATGGAGACGACGCCACCAGCAGGAACGTCACCACCGAATCTGACAGCGCCCAGGATCGGCACCTGTCCAGCGACGAGGGTGGTACCGGCGACGCCCATCTCCAGCGACCGCTACATCACCGACACCAGTGCCTCCGTAGGCGGGGCCACCGATGGCAGCAGGGCCAGCGAGACCGTATCCGAGACCGAGTCCAGGACCGTAGCCAATTTCACCAGCTAAACCGGGTCCATATCCGAGACCGAGTCCAGTGCCGTAGCCAATATCACCAGCTAAACCGGGTCCATATCCGAGACCGAGTCCAGGACCGTAGCCAATTTCACCAGCTAAACCGGGTCCATATCCGAGACCGAGTCCAGTGCCGTAGCCAATATCACCAGCTAAACCGGGTCCATATCCGAGACCGAGTCCAGGACCGTAGCCAATTTCACCAGCTAAACCGGGTCCATATCCGAGACCGAGTCCAGTGCCGTAGCCAATATCACCAGCTAAACCGGGTCCATATCCGAGACCGAGTCCAGTGCCGTAGCCAATATCACCAGCTAAACCGGGTCCATATCCGAGACCGAGTCCAGGACCGTAGCCAATTTCACCAGCTAAACCGGGTCCATATCCGAGACCGAGTCCAGTGCCGTAGCCAATATCACCAGCTAAACCGGCTCCATATCCGAGTCCCCACTCACCGGCGAATCCTGGCGTAGCCTGCCAAGTCCGGCTCCTAGACACTGGCTGTATACATTCTGAAAAGAAATTCAGAAAACTTTTTCAAAGATCGGTCATAAATTAAATATTTTTGGTTCGGTTAAATAATATCAAAAGATTTACAATAGAGATACGAGATTTACACTTATTACGAATACATTTTACGAGACAGTGTAGAAAACATCGTCGGCTTTACCTGGATCAAGCAAGCTTGGACGCAGAGCAGCAAGAAGGCGAAGGGAGACATGTTTGAGGTTTGTTTACCGACTGTGTGAAGTCTGGAGTGATTCGTCAACACGAAGCGAGTCTTTATATATCGACGGTCCTCTGATGAACTAAATATATGTCGTAATGGAATATAAAACGTGAGCCGGTGTTTATTTAATTGAACACTATTACTATATCTAAATAAAGCAAAAACCTCAATCGTGTCGTAATGTAATGTAGGACGTATACATAAGGAGCCTTTGTATATAATTTAAAATTATAATCTGCATAAAACAGGGTAATCGTTACATATCGTACTGTTTGATCATGCCATTGATTACAAAAGATGTCATATGACGACCGATGATGATACCGAGTGAAAATTTAATTGATAAAAATTCGGAAGCACTGCTGAAATGTGTTAAAAAGAGATATAAAAAATGAATTTTAATATAGATAGGCTGTTTAAGATAAAGTATATCGTAACAATCGAGCGGTCGGTAAACCATCGAGGGAATAATTTGAGATTTTATATCAATAATGGAATACTATACATTTTTTTGATTCATATTATTTTGTTTTGGTCACGTACCTATGGGAGATGGAGCCGCTTCGGGTTGCTTAATTATTACTTCAATAGCCACTCGTTTACACATAACCGTGCCCTATAAAAACGGATCTACCTCCTCGATGCTCACACTTGTTTTTCATAAGCACAGCCAACATGTCCGCCAAAACTATCATCCTTTTCTGCGTCCAAGCATTCTTGGTCCAGGTAAGAAAAGTGATAATATTCTATTGAACATATATTCTATTATACATATGTAATGATGTGGGCGTTGCAAGAAAAGGATTCAGAATTTCCAATGTGTTTCAGTGCAAGGTAAATATTTTGTGAATCGTATACAAAATAATTAATCGCTTTTCATTTGTTCAGACTATTTCCGCCTACTGCAACGGATTGGGCTACGAAGCTCCTTTCGGCGCTGGTCCCTGGGCTGGCTATGGCGCTGGGTACGGCGCTGGATGCGGTCTAGCGGCCGTTCCGACATCCACTGGTGGCGGTTTCGCTGTCTCTAGTGCTTCCCCCATCCCACCCGTTGGTGTGTCCGTTCTCTCAGAGAACGAGATCGGAGGTATCTTGGCTGTCGGTGGTGAGCTGCCTTTCCTGGGTACCGTCGGTCTGGAGGGCGCGCTTCCTACTGCTGGTGCTGGTGCCGTATCCTACGGCTGCGGCAACGGTGCCGTCGGCATGGTGAGCGAAGACATCGCCGGTCCCGCTTGGGGCTACCCCGCCGCCGGCGGTTTGGCGTACGGTCCTGGTCTCGCTGCCGGAATCGGCTACGGTCCCGCCATCGCAGGACGTGCCATCGGTGGCTGCGGATGCGGTATCTACTAAGAACTTTCACATATTAAATATTCACCGGAAAATACAGATTTGATTGCAAATATCTTTTCACTTTTCATTTAACTCTTAATATTTCAATGACAATAATAAGGGCATTACTTTTATTAAAACTTTCACAATAATGCAGGAAATAAGAACAACTCTTTTCTTGTGAGATTTGACACACACGCCTTAGCCAGATAACGGAAACGTTCAACGTATTCTATTTTTCAAAGGAAGTGCATTAATTGCATTATCCTTATATTACAGCAATGTCGTTCAATTAATTTGCTTTCCGTATAAACATGATTATTTTTCTCGATCTCAATCGATTACTCTGCTATGGGACACCGAGCTAAATATATTTTTTATTTACATTTCTTGTACAGCGCTATCTAGTTTTGTTATTAAAGCCATCGCTACACTTAATTGTAACATAATGAGTGAACAGATGGCATTGCAGTAAAAGAGCATAAAATCAAATTGGAAAAGTGCACTTCAGAAATGGTTCAAATAAAACAGGTTGCAATAGAAAAAGATGGTTCTTATAAAAAAATATTTTGAATTGAACTCAATAAATGATAAAGAAATATCAAATTCAAGATCAAACGATATATTTTCATAATTATAATATTTTCAGAATACATCATCTGATTGGAGTATTTAACAACGTTAAAACAATTGAAGCATACATAGAGCGTATGTTGAGTTGTTAGTCGAAATCAAGCACATATTAAAACAATATATAACTAATTAAAATATCATTCATTTATTCATTGATTCTACGAAGTGTTGAATTGAGCATAGTAACACCGGCGGTGCAGGAAAACATCGTGATGAAACCTCCGCATGGCAAGGAAATAAATAAAATATATATTCGAGGACATGTGAAGTCCGCCAAACCGCAGAAGAGACGCGTGGGGACTATGACGCAATATATGCAATTGAATCTGTTTTAAGGATGGATGTCGGTGTTAATCGATACGCGAACATCCGTTAAGCGATACGCGAACATTCGTTAATCGTTACGAGAACTTCCGTTAATCGATACGCGAACATCCGTTAAGCGATACGCGAACATTCGTTAATCGTTACGAGAACTTCCGTTAATCGATACGCGAACATTCGTTAATCGTTACGAGAACTTCCGTTAATCGATACGCGAACATCCGTTAAGCGATACGCGAACATTCGTTAATCGTTACGAGAACTTCCGTTAATCGATACGTGAACACCCATCACTCCACACGTGAACACGCCTTTACGTCAGATACGTCGAGGTCGTAATATATCGCAATAAATATAATAATAATTAATTTGGTTTCTAATAAGGCCTCTTTAAATATTTTGTGAATCGTATACAAAATAATTAATCGCTTTTCATTTGTTCAGACTATTTCCGCCTACTGCAACGGATTGGGCTACGAAGCTCCTTTCGGCGCTGGTCCCTGGGCTGGCTATGGCGCTGGGTACGGCGCTGGATGCGGTCTAGCGGCCGTTCCGACATCCACTGGTGGCGGTTTCGCTGTCTCTAGTGCTTCCCCCATCCCACCCGTTGGTGTGTCCGTTCTCTCAGAGAACGAGATCGGAGGTATCTTGGCTGTCGGTGGTGAGCTGCCTTTCCTGGGTACCGTCGGTCTGGAGGGCGCGCTTCCTACTGCTGGTGCTGGTGCCGTATCCTACGGCTGCGGCAACGGTGCCGTCGGCATGGTGAGCGAAGACATCGCCGGTCCCGCTTGGGGCTACCCCGCCGCCGGCGGTTTGGCGTACGGTCCTGGTCTCGCTGCCGGAATCGGCTACGGTCCCGCCATCGCAGGACGTGCCATCGGTGGCTGCGGATGCGGTATCTACTAAGAACTTTCACATATTAAATATTCACCGGAAAATACAGATTTGATTGCAAATATCTTTTCACTTTTCATTTAACTCTTAATATTTCAATGACAATAATAAGGGCATTACTTTTATTAAAACTTTCACAATAATGCAGGAAATAAGAACAACTCTTTTCTTGTGAGATTTGACACACACGCCTTAGCCAGATAACGGAAACGTTCAACGTATTCTATTTTTCAAAGGAAGTGCATTAATTGCATTATCCTTATATTACAGCAATGTCGTTCAATTAATTTGCTTTCCGTATAAACATGATTATTTTTCTCGATCTCAATCGATTACTCTGCTATGGGACACCGAGCTAAATATATTTTTTATTTACATTTCTTGTACAGCGCTATCTAGTTTTGTTATTAAAGCCATCGCTACACTTAATTGTAACATAATGAGTGAACAGATGGCATTGCAGTAAAAGAGCATAAAATCAAATTGGAAAAGTGCACTTCAGAAATGGTTCAAATAAAACAGGTTGCAATAGAAAAAGATGGTTCTTATAAAAAATATTTTGAATTGAACTCAATAAATGATAAAGAAATATCAAATTCAAGATCAAACGATATATTTTCATAATTATAATATTTTCAGAATACATCATCTGATTGGAGTATTTAACAACGTTAAAACAATTGAAGCATACATAGAGCGTATGTTGAGTTGTTAGTCGAAATCAAGCACATATTAAAACAATATATAACTAATTAAAATATCATTCATTTATTCATTGATTCTACGAAGTGTTGAATTGAGCATAGCTCGCCAATTGGCAGCCAAAAGGAAAATAATTTCAGTGGAAAAGTTGTTTATTTTTTTAACTTAGATCTGTTTAATGGTAAACAAACGGCTCGTGACACCTACATTCATACTTGACGAGAAATCATGATGAACATTCATTATTAGCTTCTAGGACTAAGAAAAAATACCTCGTCACCAGTCATAAGATCTCCGGGTTCTCTTAGTCCCCACACGAATCCGCTGTAGTGTGGGCTAGTTTTTATCAAATCAGGGTGCCCGAAGAGCACACATTGCACCTGATGCTAAGTGATGCCTACACTCGCCGTACGAAACACAATAGCCTTACGCTGCTATTTCACGGTGGTATCCGGGCGTGATCCTCCCCGGTGGAGTCTGCTCAATTATGTTGCAAGCGGATATAAACGTTGTACATTTTACTTCCATGGGCGGGAGCGTGAGGAGATCTTTCTCTCTTTTCTTTGCGCTGCAGCCAGTCACGAAACTTTACTGATATATTTTGAAAAGAGCACTTACATGGTATATTAACCACTCAGTATTACCTATAAATACCGTAAATAAATTTAGAAATACCAAGTTTAATCCCTTTTAAAATATAAAACAACAAAAAAGTCAATAACAAAACCAAAATACAATAAAAGTAACAAATAAAGCGAGAAACGAAACCACGTTTATATATTGTTTTATTTTTTCATGATATAAAAAAAATAAACAATTTAAAAATAAAGCAACTTATAAGTTGAGTCATTAGCAAAATTTTAATTAAACTTAGTTATAAGATAGTATAATATTATATATAAACGTTGGAAAGAGAAAGATCAATGTAGTCTATCTTTCTCTTCAATTAAAGTAACACCGGCGGTGCAGGAAAACATCGTGATGAAACCTCCGCATGGCAAGGAAATAAATAAAATATATATTCGAGGACATGTGAAGTCCGCCAAACCGCAGAAGAGACGCGTGGGGGACTATGACGCAATATATGCAATTGAATCTGTTTTAAGGATGGATGTCGGTGTTAATCGATACGCGAAAACTCGTTAATCGATACGCGAACATCCGTTAAGCGATACGTGAACACCCATCACTCCACACGTGAACACGCCTTTCCGTCAGATACGTCGAGGTCGTAATATATCGCAATAAATATAATAATAATTAATTTGGTTTCTAATAAGGCCTCTTTAAATATTTTGTCTCTAAGGCCAGTTTGCTATTTATCTAGAAAATAAACTTAGCCTCATACTCGAACATGCAATGAATATCTTTTCAATTTATCTTCGTTATTGTACTTAATTGTTTTACAAATTGAAGTCTTATGGAAGGTTTACTTATAATTCAAATGTTTTTCTAATAATTAAATGTGAGTCGTCACGTCGTCGTTAGTTGAGGGTCATGAGGATTCGAAGTCACGACCTGGCCGAGCCGTGAGACCGACATGTCTATTTCCTGGTCTATATGCGCTAATACAAATGCTGATCTATTAAAGGAAATGAAAGTATGGCTTTGCTCATATCTCGTGATTATATCTCAGTTTTATTCGTGAAAACTATCGAACAGTCGTTCTTTGATTTCAGTACAAGTAGCCACCGTTGCAACCGCAGCCGCCGGCGCAGCTTCCGGCAATGGAGACGACGCCACCAGCAGGAACGTCACCACCGAATCTGACAGCGCCCAGGATCGGCACCTGTCCAGCGACGAGGGTGGTACCGGCGACGCCCATCTCTCCAGCGACCGCTACATCACCGACACCAGTGCCTCCGTAGGCGGGGCCACCGATGGCAGCAGGGCCAGCGAGACCGTATCCGAGACCGAGTCCAGGACCGTAGCCAATTTCACCAGCTAAACCGGGTCCATATCCGAGACCGAGTCCAGTGCCGTAGCCAATATCACCAGCTAAACCGGGTCCATATCCGAGACCGAGTCCAGGACCGTAGCCAATTTCACCAGCTAAACCGGCTCCATATCCGAGTCCCCACTCACCGGCGAATCCCGGGGCGTAGCCCAAGCCAAGTCCGGCTCCTAGACACTGGCTGTATACATTCTGAAAAGAAATTCAGAAAACTTTTTCAAAGATCGGTCATAAATTAAATATTTTTGGTTCGGTTAAATAATATCAAAAGATTTACAATAGAGATACGAGATTTACACTTATTACGAATACATTTTACGAGACAGTGTAGAAAACATCGTCGGCTTTACCTGGATCAAGCAAGCTTGGACGCAGAGCAGCAAGAAGGCGAAGGGAGACATGTTTGAGGTTTGTTTACCGACTGTGTGAAGTCTGGAGTGATTCGTCAACACGAAGCGAGTCTTTATATATCGACGGTCCTCTGATGAACTAAATATATGTCGTAATGGAATATAAAACGTGAGCCGGTGTTTATTTAATTGAACACTATTACTATATCTAAATAAAGCAAAAACCTCAATCGTGTCGTAATGTAATGTAGGACGTATACATAAGGAGCCTTTGTATATAATTTAAAATTATAATCTGCATAAAAACAGGGTAATCGTTACATATCGTACTGTTTGATCATGCCATTGATTACAAAAGATGTCATATGACGACCGATGATGATACCGAGTGAAAATTTAATTGATAAAAATTCGGAAGCACTGCTGAAATGTGTTAAAAAGAGATATAAAAAATGAATTTTAATATAGATAGGCTGTTTAAGATAAAGTATATCGTAACAATCGAGCGGTCGGTAAACCATCGAGGGAATAATTTGAGATTTTATATCAATAATGGAATACTATACATTTTTTTGATTCATATTATTTTGTTTTGGTCACGTACCTATGGGAGATGGAGCCGCTTCGGGTTGCTTAATTATTACTTCAATAGCCACTCGTTTACACATAACCGTGCCCTATAAAACGGATCTACCTCCTCGATGCTCACACTTGTTTTTCATAAGCACAGCCAACATGTCCGCCAAAACTATCATCCTTTTCTGCGTCCAAGCATTCTTGGTCCAGGTAAGAAAAGTGATAATATTCTATTGAACATATATTCTATTATACATATGTAATGATGTGGGCGTTGCAAGAAAACGAGACCGTATCCGAGACCGAGTCCAGTGCCGTAGCCAATATCACCAGCTAAACCGGGTCCATATCCGAGACCGAGTCCAGTGCCGTAGCCAATATCACCAGCTAAACCGGGTCCATATCCGAGACCGAGTCCAGGACCGTAGCCAATTTCACCAGCTAAACCGGGTCCATATCCGAGACCGAGTCCAGTGCCGTAGCCAATATCACCAGCTAAACCGGGTCCATATCCGAGACCGAGTCCAGGACCGTAGCCAATTTCACCAGCTAAACCGGGTCCATATCCGAGACCGAGTCCAGGACCGTAGCCAATTTCACCAGCTAAACCGGGTCCATATCCGAGACCGAGTCCAGGACCGTAGCCAATTTCACCAGCTAAACCGGGTCCATATCCGAGACCGAGTCCAGGACCGTAGCCAATTTCACCAGCTAAACCGGGTCCATATCCGAGACCGAGTCCAGTGCCGTAGCCAATATCACCAGCTAAACCGGGTCCATATCCGAGACCGAGTCCAGTGCCGTAGCCAATATCACCAGCTAAACCGGGTCCATATCCGAGACCGAGTCCAGTGCCGTAGCCAATATCACCAGCTAAACCGGGTCCATATCCGAGACCGAGTCCAGTGCCGTAGCCAATATCACCAGCTAAACCGGGTCCATATCCGAGACCGAGTCCAGTGCCGTAGCCAATATCACCAGCTAAACCGGGTCCATATCCGAGACCGAGTCCAGGACCGTAGCCAATTTCACCAGCTAAACCGGCTCCATATCCGAGTCCCCACTCACCGGCGAATCCTGGCGTAGCCTGCCAAGTCCGGCTCCTAGACACTGGCTGTATACATTCTGAAAAGAAATTCAGAAAACTTTTTCAAAGATCGGTCATAAATTAAATATTTTTGGTTCGGTTAAATAATATCAAAAGATTTACAATAGAGATACGAGATTTACACTTATTACGAATACATTTTACGAGACAGTGTAGAAAACATCGTCGGCTTTACCTGGATCAAGCAAGCTTGGACGCAGAGCAGCAAGAAGGCGAAGGGAGACATGTTTGAGGTTTGTTTACCGACTGTGTGAAGTCTGGAGTGATTCGTCAACACGAAGCGAGTCTTTATATATCGACGGTCCTCTGATGAACTAAATATATGTCGTAATGGAATATAAAACGTGAGCCGGTGTTTATTTAATTGAACACTATTACTATATCTAAATAAAGCAAAAACCTCAATCGTGTCGTAATGTAATGTAGGACGTATACATAAGGAGCCTTTGTATATAATTTAAAATTATAATCTGCATAAAAACAGGGTAATCGTTACATATCGTACTGTTTGATCATGCCATTGATTACAAAAGATGTCATATGACGACCGATGATGATACCGAGTGAAAATTTAATTGATAAAAATTCGGAAGCACTGCTGAAATGTGTTAAAAAGAGATATAAAAAATGAATTTTAATATAGATAGGCTGTTTAAGATAAAGTATATCGTAACAATCGAGCGGTCGGTAAACCATCGAGGGAATAATTTGAGATTTTATATCAATAATGGAATACTATACATTTTTTTGATTCATATTATTTTGTTTTGGTCACGTACCTATGGGAGATGGAGCCGCTTCGGGTTGCTTAATTATTACTTCAATAGCCACTCGTTTACACATAACCGTGCCCTATAAAAACGGATCTACCTCCTCGATGCTCACACTTGTTTTTCATAAGCACAGCCAACATGTCCGCCAAAACTATCATCCTTTTCTGCGTCCAAGCATTCTTGGTCCAGGTAAGAAAAGTGATAATATTCTATTGAACATATATTCTATTATACATATGTAATGATGTGGGCGTTGCAAGAAAAGGATTCAGAATTTCCAATGTGTTTCAGTGCAAGGTAAATATTTTGTGAATCGTATACAAAATAATTAATCGCTTTTCATTTGTTCAGACTATTTCCGCCTACTGCAACGGATTGGGCTACGAAGCTCCTTTCGGCGCTGGTCCCTGGGCTGGCTATGGCGCTGGGTACGGCGCTGGATGCGGTCTAGCGGCCGTTCCGACATCCACTGGTGGCGGTTTCGCTGTCTCTAGTGCTTCCCCCATCCCACCCGTTGGTGTGTCCGTTCTCTCAGAGAACGAGATCGGAGGTATCTTGGCTGTCGGTGGTGAGCTGCCTTTCCTGGGTACCGTCGGTCTGGAGGGCGCGCTTCCTACTGCTGGTGCTGGTGCCGTATCCTACGGCTGCGGCAACGGTGCCGTCGGCATGGTGAGCGAAGACATCGCCGGTCCCGCTTGGGGCTACCCCGCCGCCGGCGGTTTGGCGTACGGTCCTGGTCTCGCTGCCGGAATCGGCTACGGTCCCGCCATCGCAGGACGTGCCATCGGTGGCTGCGGATGCGGTATCTACTAAGAACTTTCACATATTAAATATTCACCGGAAAATACAGATTTGATTGCAAATATCTTTTTCACTTTTCATTTAACTCTTAATATTTCAATGACAATAATAAGGGCATTACTTTTATTAAAACTTTCACAATAATGCAGGAAATAAGAACAACTCTTTTCTTGTGAGATTTGACACGCACGCCTGTTTTTGTGTGAATTGCTGTTGGTCCAGAGACCTTCACAGCTTTATCTATTTGACTGAGTAGGGAGACAATGATTATGCTGGTAAGCTTGCGCGGAGACTTTTTCTGCACCACTGCTGCAGTCAGACTCCTGTGGACGAAGAACGTCGACGACCACATAGGGGGCGATAATACGATCCTCATAAGGAGGTACAAAATTTCGACTAGGATCGCTATCTAAAGGGAGGACAGGTAGATATTTAGAAGCAGCCTAGAACACTATTAAATCACGTGTTAGCCGCTGTCAATAATGGAATACTATACATTTTTTTGATTCATATTATTTTGTTTTGGTCACGTACCTATGGGAGATGGAGCCGCTTCGGGTTGCTTAATTATTACTTCAATAGCCACTCGTTTACACATAACCGTGCCCTATAAAAACGGATCTACCTCCTCGATGCTCACACTTGTTTTTCATAAGCACAGCCAACATGTCCGCCAAAACTATCATCCTTTTCTGCGTCCAAGCATTCTTGGTCCAGGTAAGAAAAGTGATAATATTCTATTGAACATATATTCTATTATACATAAGGAGCCTTTGTATATAATTTAAAATTATAATCTGCATAAAAACAGGGTAATCGTTACATATCGTACTGTTTGATCATGCCATTGATTACAAAAGATGTCATATGACGACCGATGATGATACCGAGTGAAAATTTAATTGATAAAAATTCGGAAGCACTGCTGAAATGTGTTAAAAAGAGATATAAAAAATGAATTTTAATATAGATAGGCTGTTTAAGATAAAGTATATCGTAACAATCGAGCGGTCGGTAAACCATCGAGGGAATAATTTGAGATTTTATATCAATAATGGAATACTATACATTTTTTTTTGATTCATATTATTTTGTTTTGGTCACGTACCTATGGGAGATGGAGCCGCTTCGGGTTGCTTAATTATTACTTCAATAGCCACTCGTTTACACATAACCGTGCCCTATAAAAACGGATCTACCTCCTCGATGCTCACACTTGTTTTTCATAAGCACAGCCAACATGTCCGCCAAAACTATCATCCTTTTCTGCGTCCAAGCATTCTTGGTCCAGGTAAGAAAAGTGATAATATTCTATTGAACATATATTCTATTATACATATGTAATGATGTGGGCGTTGCAAGAAAAGGATTCAGAATTTCCAATGTGTTTCAGTGCAAGGTAAATATTTTGTGAATCGTATACAAAATAATTAATCGCTTTTCATTTGTTCAGACTATTTCCGCCTACTGCAACGGATTGGGCTACGAAGCTCCTTTCGGCGCTGGTCCCTGGGCTGGCTATGGCGCTGGGTACGGCGCTGGATGCGGTCTAGCGGCCGTTCCGACATCCACTGGTGGCGGTTTCGCTGTCTCTAGTGCTTCCCCCATCCCACCCGTTGGTGTGTCCGTTCTCTCAGAGAACGAGATCGGAGGTATCTTGGCTGTCGGTGGTGAGCTGCCTTTCCTGGGTACCGTCGGTCTGGAGGGCGCGCTTCCTACTGCTGGTGCTGGTGCCGTATCCTACGGCTGCGGCAACGGTGCCGTCGGCATGGTGAGCGAAGACATCGCCGGTCCCGCTTGGGGCTACCCCCGCCGCCGGCGGTTTGGCGTACGGTCCTGGTCTCGCTGCCGGAATCGGCTACGGTCCCGCCATCGCAGGACGTGCCATCGGTGGCTGCGGATGCGGTATCTACTAAGAACTTTCACATATTAAATATTCACCGGAAAATACAGATTTGATTGCAAATATCTTTTTCACTTTTCATTTAACTCTTAATATTTCAATGACAATAATAAGGGCATTACTTTTATTAAAACTTTCACAATAATGCAGGAAATAAGAACAACTCTTTTCTTGTGAGATTTGACACACACGCCTTAGCCAGATAACGGAAACGTTCAACGTATTCTATTTTTCAAAGGAAGTGCATTAATTGCATTATCCTTATATTACAGCAATGTCGTTCAATTAATTTGCTTTCCGTATAAACATGATTATTTTTCTCGATCTCAATCGATTACTCTGCTATGGGACACCGAGCTAAATATATTTTTTATTTACATTTCTTGTACAGCGCTATCTAGTTTTTGTTATTAAAGCCATCGCTACACTTAATTGTAACATAATGAGTGAACAGATGGCATTGCAGTAAAAGAGCATAAAATCAAATTGGAAAAGTGCACTTCAGAAATGGTTCAAATAAAACAGGTTGCAATAGAAAAAGATGGTTCTTATAAAAAATATTTTGAATTGAACTCAATAAATGATAAAGAAATATCAAATTCAAGATCAAACGATATATTTTCATAATTATAATATTTTCAGAATACATCATCTGATTGGAGTATTTAACAACGTTAAAACAATTGAAGCATACATAGAGCGTATGTTGAGTTGTTAGTCGAAATCAAGCACATATTAAAACAATATATAACTAATTAAAATATCATTCATTTATTCATTGATTCTACGAAGTGTTGAATTGAGCATAGCTCGCCAATTGACAGCCAAAAGGAAAATAATTTCAGTGGAAAAGTTGTTTATTTTTAACTTAGATCTGTTTAATGGTAAACAAACGGCTCGTGACACCTACATTCATACTTGACGAGAAATCATGATGAACATTCATTATTAGCTTCTAGGACTAAGAAAAAATACCTCGTCACCAGTCATAAGATCTCCGGGTTCTCTTAGTCCCCACACGAATCCGCTGTAGTGTGGGCTAGTTTTTTTTTTATCAAATCAGGGGTGCCCGAAGAGCACACATTGCACCTGATGCTAAGTGATGCCTACACTCGCCGTACGAAACACAATAGCCTTATGCTGCTATTTCACAGTGGTATCCGGGCGTGATCCTCCCCGGTGGAGTCTGCTCAATTATGTTGCAAGCGGATATAAACGTTGTACATTTTACTGCCATGGGCGGGAGCGTGAGGAGATCTTTCTCTCTTTTCTTTGCGCTGCAGCCAGTCACGAAACTTTACTGATATATTTTGAAAAGAGCACTTACATGGTATATTAACCACTCAGTATTACCTATAAATACCGTAAATACATTTCGAAATACCATATTTAATCCCATCGCGCTCGCCTGTGGTGCCGTGCGGTGTGGCGTGTCTTAATTGTGTACACGTAGTATGGATCGTGTAATGTTAGTGTGTGTGCGCGTCGTTGACGTTGCTCAGTCCCCGGTTAAGCCCCTGTCGCTCGGCGCGGACGGGGCTTTGTCAAAGCTAATGTTTAACATCAGAATATCATCAGGCGTTCAAGATGCTCTAACGTTGTCACCCCTGAGGGGTGATGTGTAACGCCACATCGTCTGAGACTGGGTCCCTCCACTCACGATAGGAAACACAATAAATAATATATATAGTGATAACGCAGGTATAAAAAAATAACGTAAATAAACTTCGATGTGTAATATTTATTTCCATTTTACAAATACACAACAAACAAAAACAATAAATCACATATATAATAAAAATAACAATTAAAACAAGTACTAAACTAATATATGTGTTTGTTATTCAATATGCGGTATTCGCGTAAATAACTGCTTGTGTTCCTTTAGTACCAACCATGACCATGACCTCACCTGGTCCATCTTAATTTTCATAATACATGAAATCCTGAGAAAAGAAATTATTATATTTTGCATTTTACGTAATAAAACTTTAACAGGTAGTTACTGGACATGGACTTCTTTCAAGGCAGGACTACTTGACGGTTACGTCAATCACATAGGCAAACTGCTGCCCGGGAAACCACTGTAAGATGCATTACGTCCACGTCCAGGGATAACGAGTGAGGGGCTCCATGTTTGTCATCTGGTTTAGCAAGGGATGTCATCTGGTATCTTGTACTAGATCAAGTGGCTCAAGCTTCGAAAGCCAGAGTCAACACAGGGCCATAGTGGATCTGAGTATGCTTGTATAGGAAGAGATACCTGGTATGAGAACTACATTTTTAATTTTTACTATTTGTTTAGTCTTCATCAGGTAAGTTCCTGGACTAGGTAGACTATAATAATAATAATTCTTTATTGCATTAAATAAGTCTTTACATTAATAAGATTTAAAAATGTAAAATAGTAAAAGTATTTCTTTAACAGTGGTAATGCTACACTGAAGTTTGTTTCTAGGTGTAGAATTATTGACCGGCTCGACCGGTGTAGGAGCACGCCCTTACAGAATTCCAGCGTAAAATAGCAGCATAATGCTGCTGTGTTTCGTGTGGTGAATGTAGGGATTTGGAGACCTTTATTACTGGTGACGAAGCGTTCCATCTTAGTCCTCAAGGGTGACAGCGCATCTGCATTATGATTATAGTCAAGGATAATGCAGGTGTCATGGGCCGCAGGAATCACTTGCCACCAAGTGAACTGTGAGTGAGTTTGTTAATCTCAATGTAATGAAAAAAAATGTAGAAATGTTCTGATCTAATGATCATTGCCTGTGAGTGCCCACAAAATGGAGTAGCTAATTAAAACGAACGACGTTGCAGCCAAGAACAAAAAAACTACCAGTTGGGCATCACTATGAGGCCTTAAAACTTACCAACGGCTGAGTTTTACGTGCATCGCGACAGAATTCTAAATTGCATTTAAATCATGACGGTTGGCAATCCACCTCTGTGTGGTTCACACGAACAAGTTAGGGACTATCAAGAGAAGAGCCTACTTACTCCTTTCTCTTAGCCAGGCAAAGCTCTTACAACTCGTCTGGCGTTTCCGTTCTGTTCTATAAAAACAGTCCGTCTGTGTCTGCAAAACTTAAGGTTGGATACGAACCCGCCATGCTGCTATTATCGCAAAGCATCTCGCAGAACAAACATTTAGTTCAGTTGGATGGGTCGCCGTGAATGCTAGTAATGTTAACAGTATTGATAGAAATCTATTTACAATAAATGTAATGAAGTGATGACAACCAAAGACATCTCAAACGTTTCCCTTAGGCTGCAGCGAACACAAACTTTATCATTAAAGAATCATAATGCAGATGCATTGTCACCCTTCAATTACTTGGACTAAGATGGAATATCTCGTCATATGTCTATACTAACACCACCAGACGTATACTAGTGTTAATTTAAATATATTATAGACCAGAAAAAACAAACTACTATTTCAGTGTTGCTGTTATGTTATCATTATTATGTGAAAGTATAGTCCTTGCCTGATTGTGCCTTGCCTCTATCACATGAAAAGTTTATATATAGAATATATTTGCAGATTCACTGCAGAGTCACTGCAGAGCTGATGTAAAGGTTCAGTACTGCAGTGAGCTCCCTTCGACTGCAATGACTCACAATGAGGAAGCAAGTGCCGACGATGGCGGCCTTGTAACGCACGTCCAGCTCTTTGGGCACCTCGATGACGTAGCTGTCGGCGTCGCTCGTGGCCTCTCTAACGAACCCGCCCCACTTCTTGCTAATCACGCCAATGCGCTGTTTGTTTTTGGTATATAGCTAAAGTAGAGATCAATACACGTTTATAATACATAATTATACAAATAAATAACGAATATAAAGTTTAGATGGTGAGTGATTATTGGTAGAGCTACAATGCAGTTTTTTTCTAGGTGCAGAATGAATGGGTCAGCTCGACCCGGGTAGGGCCACGTCCTCATAGAAAACGTAAAATAGCAGCATAATGCCGCTGTGTTTCGTCTTGTGAGTGTAGGCATCCGGAGACCTTTATTAATGGTGACGAGGCATTCCATCTCAGTCCTCAAGCGTGACAACGCATCTGCATTATGATCCCAATGAGTTAAGGCTGAATGTAGATGTCGTGGTCTCACAGGAATCACTTACCAAAAGGTGAACTATGTGCTTTCAATTGATTAAAAACAACCTCACTTCTTCCGTATAGAACGAATATATCCTTGATAGGCAATCGTCATCCAGATGTAATTTCACTCTATGCGAGTCCCTGGTCACCAGCAATAGTCTCCAATTTATTCCATTCACGAAAGACAGAAGCGCGAAGCTTGTATTTTACTCTTGTATTCTGTGAAGTCGTGGTACTTCTTCCATTGATTACCCATGCTGACAATCCCGAGATTCTAAGAGAGTCTGCCATTCTAACTCTTTGAAATTACATAATTACCTCAAAGTCACATTCGCTAGTGGTAATGAGAGGTCCCTTGACGCGGTACGCGGGCCTGTCACTCGCATCGTTGATGTTGATGACTGGCTTGAGGAAGGTGACCTCCTTGCGCACCACGCTGACCGGCTGCCCGCACACAGACACGTCCATCTTGTCGGGACCCATTGTGTACGGTCTCCGGCACTTGATCACCTGGAATCCCAAAAGCAAATCTATTTTTGCGCTAAAACTAAATAAGGCTGTTACTAGGTGACATAAACACTGTATGGAGGTTTGAATGAAATAATGGTGACAAACGAGCACGTAAGTAGTATGTCATTCTTACGGATCACGAATCACGATCAGACCACGGATAAGGAATCAGAATGCAGAAGAGCAGTAATAAGCTTCAGGATCAATCAAGATTAATCAGGTGAAACAAAGAAGCGTCATGCTGCTACTTAACGCTGGTATTGGTACTTGCGTCCGAGCCGACCCACTCATACCGCAGCTTCGAGGCAACTGCAGCGTGGCTACGACGACTACCACGATTATAGAATGTAAAATAATACTTATCCCTTTACACTGTCCAACGCATTCTCGATAATTACATAGGAAGATATAGAATACACAACACATCAGACCGAAATTGTACCTTTTGTAAACACTACGATATAGTTGGTGCTCTGAATACTAGAGTGATTTAGCAGTATAACGCTGCTGTGTTTCGTATGATCAGTGTAGGGATACTAGAATCTAATCACAGGCATCTCAGCACTTAAGGTATCGATCTAGATCTTCATCATCATCTTGATTCGTTCTTGAAGAAGGATGTTGTCGGCATGGGCCACAGCGTTCATTTCCAATCAGGTGAACTGTGTGCTCGTTTCACTACCAAAATTAAAAAAGAAAAATAAAGATAGTTTGATAGGTCACCCTAAGGTTTAAAAAAAAAGAACAAGGTAATGTCGATAATAATGAAAGAGCTAGGGTACATTATACCAAGCACTTTACTTACTTTACCGGAACCTGTGTCCCGCACGAAATGTAAACACTAGGTCCACATATAGACCTAGCGCGAGCGAACGTATACGTGACAATGGCAATCAGAATAAATTATTTCATCGCATGACTGAAATCGACTATGTAGTTGACCGGGTGAAACGTATTCTTGTGTCAATGTAATTCAAGATCAAGGGATATAGAATTCTATATGAGTTTTTAAAAATTCCGACGAACTCCATTCCATACGTCGTGTAAAAAATTTAAATAGCGACCTAGTAGTGGGTTAGTGGTTTTTTTCTCCAAACCAAACCATCAAGTAAGGAAGTATCTAAAATTTTCTTCCCCAACGATTTATTCTATTAGCCAGTTTTTAAGCTCGCTCCGAAAGACAAGCAAAGCCCACCTCTTTCTCCTCCGTGTCAAAGACATTAATCTCAAAGGCGCGGCTGGTGCCCACGAGCATCCTATCCAGCAGGCCGGAGTCCTCCTTAGCGAAGAGCACGGCGGTACCATCTGGCGCCATCACCACGTACTTGTTGTTGGAGACCCTCGTCGTCTTCTGCCGGATCAGGATCTTGCTTAAATGACTGAGCTGCTCGATGCCTGGAACACGCCAAATGTAAGAAGTTAAGATTTTGCAGAAGTTATAAATATTATACAGGGAGGAGAATAAGGAATATAACTAGAGAGGTCTTTATGAGTGTTTGTACTACATGGTATTTTAGTTTTTTTTTATATCGAGTTAAAATTGACCTCTTAAGCAAATTTTCTTTATTTTTACACCTGATGAACTCTCAATGAATTATTTAGTCCTTTGCAGATCAAAGACCTAACTATTTAACCATAGACTTTTTCAAGTTATCTTTAAAGTTAAGTTCTTATAAGTTTAATAGGTTAAATTTCAGTAAAAACCGGTAAAATCTCATAAAAAATTAGGAGGTCTAAGTTGTATTTTGTCTCAGCCTAGACCGAAATAAAGTATATTTTCAGTAGTCCAGCCAGGCTACAACTTGTTTTTAGATACAACTCATTTCTCATATTTTGTCTCAGCGGCATTGAGCGATAGTAAGCTTTTTTCTTTCAAAGCTGTCACGTTACTCTTTATAGACATACTATCCAGAGATAGAACACGCTGTACTCCAAATCAGTCAAACAACAAGACTGTATCATATACAAAATAGTTATGTCATTTCAATTTTTCCTTAAGTTACAAAACTTTTTCATTTAAATAATAATAATAATATAATAACAGTGACGGACAACGGGTATTGCCTTGTGGTGATCCAAATGAACATAAACTACTATTTATATTCAAGTGAACGTTAAACCTGACCTTTTACGATCTAGCTGTCAAATAAGAATGAAGACGTACAATGGCATTCCTTTAATTGCCATGTTTTGTGTTCGTGGCAAAAGAAAAGGGATTGATACGATGTTAAATGCGTTCTGGTGGTCTAACACAACGCCACAGAACTTTCATTGTTATTTATACAGGAGCGTCATCTCACAAATAAATATATATTTTGCCTGATTCAACATGCTCAGATGCATGTTAATTTTGTTAAGTTTTATTCTATTTACTATATTTTCTATTATTTTTGTGAATCGTAATAAAATATATTAGCTTATAATGATGCTAATATATCTTCGCCAGCTTTGTATATGGGAAATACTATGGCTAATTATGACGTGTTATAATGTAATAAATTTCTTCTAGCAAATTAGTTCATGTACTGTCCCACCCTGGAGTAATTTTAAACTGATTATGGTTATATGAACTCTGGAAGATTTTATTAAAAATTAGGTTACAACTTGTTTTTAGATACAACTCATTTGTCATATTTTGTCTCAGCGGCATTGAGCGATAGTAAGCTTTTTTCTTTCAAAGCTGTCACGTTACTCTTTATAGACATACTATCCAGAGATAGAACACGCTATACTCCAAATCAGTCAAACAACAAGACTGTATCATATACAAAATAGTTATGTCATTTAAATTTTGCCTTAAGTTACAAAACTTTTTCATTTAAATAATAATAATAATATAATAACAGTGACGGACCACGGGTATTGCCTTGTGGTGATCCAAATGAACATAAACTACTATTTATATTCAAGTGAACGTTAAACCTGACCTTTTACGATCTAGCTGTCAAATAAGAATGAAGACGTACAATGGCATTCCTTTAATTGCCATGTTTTGTGTTCGTGGCAAAAGAAAAGGGATTGATACGATGTTAAATGCGTTCTGGTGGTCTAACACAACGCCACAGAACTTTCATTGTTATTTATACAGGAGCGTCATCTCACAAATAAATATATATTTTGCCTGATTCAACATGCTCAGATGCATGTTAATTTTGTTAAGTTTTATTCTATTTACTATATTTTCTATTATTTTTGTGAATCGTAATAAAATATATTAGCTTATAATGATGCTAATATATCTTCGCCAGCTTTGTATATGGGAAATACTATGGCTAATTATGACGTGTTATAATGTAATAAATTTCTTCTAGCAAATTAGTTCATGTACTCAACCCTGGAGTAATTTTAAACTGATTATGGTTATATGAACTCTGGAAGATTTTATTAAAAATTAGGTTACAACTTGTTTGAAAATTCTAACTAGAACATTACTTTTTGAAGCTCGGTTTCCCAGAAGCGTTGAATGAAAGAGGAAACGAGTCAGCCGTCCGTTAGACTGACGTTCCTTAATTATTTTATTTGTCGATTAAATATTTGGACGTGCTCTGCGAAATATTTATCATTGCGATGCCCCCGCGCCGCCTCATAAACTCTACGTGTTTATTTATCTTACAAAACGTTACCAATACTTCTGCGCGGGCGCAGTCCTATTTTCCACGTCGTATTTTTTTGATGTCTTAACATTAGCTTGATTTTTATTTGTAAAGGACGTATTTTATTTATGCAAGACTAGCAAACCTATATATTCTTGTAGTTATTATTTTTCTAATTTTGTTGTACAAAATGCACTAGTGTGCAGCAGCATAACGCTGCTGTGTTTCGTGTGGCGAGTGCAGGGAACCGGAGAACCTACAGGTAAAGAGACATTCGATCTCAATTCGGTGTCTTGAATCTTCGTTGAGGCTGGATGCAGATGTAATGGGCCGCAGACTTCACTTACTATAAAGAGAACTAAGAGCTCATTGGCCACCCTAATATCTTAAAAACAAATAAACTAGCTTTATTAGACTTTAAAGATAAAGTATGTTATACTTTTTCATTTACATAAATATAATACTAGCTTTTATATGTCCTATTCGGGCTGACAAGCGAGCACTCAGTCCACCTGATATTAAGCGAAATATGTTACCAATGCCTGCGTGGAAAAACCTCTTAAAAATGATTGGACGTTGGGCTAGTGTTACAATGATCATCTAATTAATTGACAGAAAGACAGAAGATACCATTTATTCGCATACAACAGTAATAATAACAAAAAAAAAGTATGATAAAGTTTATTTCGCTTTTCGACCATGTCTCCACACTGCTGTCGGCCTCTGCTGCCGTAAGCTCCCAGGGCGCTGATTTTCTATGCAGCCTTAGCCTCCATTGGACATTTCAACCTCATGGTCTCGATTGGCAATCCAGCACTGTGCGCTTTAAACGTAATTTTCTGGCACGCACAACTACTGAGTGAGGCGTCGACAGCGGTATCTCCGCACCGATACGACTTAGGGACCGACAGGTCTATTCAACAAAAGGGTCGTTGAATAGACCTGTCTTAAAACATCACTAACCATCATTTGAGCTGCTTGCTCGTATGCCAACTATTCTATACTAAAAAGAAAACGGTATTTCATAACTAAATATCTGCATCATAATTGCACTGCATTTAATCAGCGTGCAGTACGTTGGCATTAATTAAATAAAAAAATAAACCTGTGAATGCATTCCTTCAATTCTTCTCTCTTCCACTCTTACCCGTCAATGTCTTCGAATAGAATTTTATCATTAAGAAGAATAAAAAGGAGTTGGAAAAGTGGTTTTCTGACTTCAGTTATTTCAACCGCCTAATATACAGACTTCGAATTATTTATAGATTTAAGACTAATCAACATCTTACCTAACGGCGTATCTGTTGTCGACATCTCGCCTGCGTTGTCTGATGCTGCGACACGAACAGATGACGTCGCTTAATTAAGTCTCTCTTCGTCAATCACTAACACGTCACATTTAAGTCTTTTCTCTTATTTATAGATCACTGTTAAGTTTTATTCGGTTTCATATGTAATTATTAACATTCCAAATGTGTAATTTTTTTATATTATTGATGAAATTCAAGCGTCAATGCCCAATGTTTCAGGATACGGTCTGCGAACTTATAGGTTTTAATCCGCTTTTCGACTATCACCATGAACTATCTCCTAGCACAAGCATTTTAAGCTTAGTATGAGTGGATGATGGGTTAGTCTACTAACATTACCATTATTCATAATTTTGTATATAGTATACACTTATAGGTATTCTTTATTTTGTAATGAGAGTATGCGCGAGACAGCTAGAAGTGCCGTCGAACGCTCCGTGTGTTTTTTTTGGGAGTAACAAATTCACACACACTTCACCTGATGGTAAGTGATTCCTGCGACCCATGACATCTACGTTCATCCTTGACAAGGAATCATAATGGAGATGTATTGTCACCCTTGAGGACTGAGACGGAATGCCTCGTCACCAGTAATTATGGTCTCCGAATCCCTGCACTCACCAGACGAAACACTGCAGGATATTATATATATATATATATATATATATATATATATATATATGCTATTTGACGCTGGTATTCTGTGAGGGCGTCGTCCTACCCCGGTTGTGCTGACCCACTCATTCTGCATTTAGAAACAAACTGCAGTGTAGCTCTACCACTGTCACTGTATTTATAAATATATAGTCAATATATAGGCGTGTAAGAGAGTTTACTCTTTCATTTCACCGCTGAACTATGTGAACTGTTTGTGTGTATTTTTAAATAATCATCAATCTATACTAACATTACTTTGATGGGAATAAACGCTAACTAGACGATAGATCTAGTTACGTGCGTTCGGCCTCGTAGTAAAGTAAACATTGGCGGGTGTCATAGCGACTGGTGACCATGGCAACGGGTGACCTTCCCACGACGCGCCCTCCACGGGATAGCGATCTCCCCGATACAACCCCACATGAGTACACATTCAAACGATTCCGATGCGGCTGACAAAGTAAAAAATATGGATGAAAGAGTGAAGAAATAGTTGCGTGACTTCCGAAGAATATTGTATATACCTACATATATATTTTATTAGATTTACGGTGACTAACGAGCACACACTAATGGTAAGTGATTCCTCTCCCATTGCATCTACAATTATCATCGATAAGGAGTCATGTTGTTAGTCATGTTAATAGCAGGACTAGTATTCTTTTTTTTTTAAATGCATATGCGTTGTCAGCCCTTAGGACTAAGGTCGAACTCCTCGTCATCAGGACGAATTTGCTAATATTCTGTATGGTCAGGACCATGACCCGCTCAAGCCGACCCATTCATGGTGTAGTTAGAAACAAGTTACTGACTCTACCACTACTCGACACGACGGATGCGCAGATACCGAAGTTTAAGACTGAAAGCCTGTTAATTTCTCAGTATTTATTTGTCCAACTTCTAACCATTCGTCCTCCACTCGAGTTCGACTTTAAGTCGAGATGCGCTGTAGGTTGCTTCTAGCCACTGTGTTTCGTTTGGTGGGTGGAGAGATCTACCTACAGACTCTGGTGGTGATGTGCTATGTTGATTCTTTATTATGTGTGTATGAGCCACAATGATCACTCACCATCAGGTGAACTGTGTGCTCTTTTATAAAACTTAGTTTCATGCAAAAAAAAATATACAAGTCACAGGAATTAGCCGCAAAGTGACTGACACATTACAGTCTCTTTATCGTCTAACGCATTTCCTTCCCATGAAAGCAAAGATCCTCCTTGTCCAAACATTAATATTGCCTATAATTGATTATGCAGATGTGTTTTACCGAGACCTCTCCCTTGAACTTCTTAACAGGCTGGAGTGCCTGTTGAACAACTGCATTCGTTTTATTTTTAGTTTGCGTAAATATGACCATATCTCACAATATCGATCTCAGCTTAATTGGGTTTCCATACAACAAAGGCGTAATTCCAGAATTTTGCTTGTTCTTTTCTCTATTTTAAATGATCCGTCATCACCTTCTTATCTTAAAGATAAATTCCAATATCTCTCTTTATCTCATGACAGAATTCTTCGATCTTCGTTTAATAACAAGATCTGTAATCCAGCTCATTTTATCGGTTTTCTTGCTAATTAATTTGCTGTCCGTGCTACACTACTCTGGCATTCCATGCCTGATGAAATCAGACAGGTCAGTAGTCAAATGAGTTTTTAAAGGTTCGTCATCACTTACTTAAGTTATGTCTAGTCAGATTAATTTATCATCCACATATGAAATTTATTGGTAGCTACCGCTATTGTATTGTATACTATTGTGTGTATATATATATATATGTATGGATATATATACACATATATATAAATATAGATATATATACATATATATATATATATATATATATATATATATATATATATGTATATACATACACACATGTATTATTCATTAATACGAATGCCGTTTAGTTGAACAATCGATCGTTCAGTGTACACCAATCATTCGTTCATCGTTCAATCGTTCATTCGATCGTGATGCTAATGAATCAACTCTTTAACAGAACTACAATAACTATTCCATATTTGCATTATTTCTTGCTTTAATATCTACCACATATACTTTGTGTTTCTAACACGGGACAATCCAACTCTGACGTTGTAAGGAATGATATTTAAATTATTGACTTATAGTGCTTAGTTTTCGTCTGCACAAAGTTTTTAAATAGTCATGAACACACATCACAGCCTCCACAGTGCACTGCTGGCCATAGAGATCCATTGATTGGCACACAGCAGGATCCTGAGCCACTTGCATCCATCGACTTCCCGCAGACTTGCGTCGCTTCATTCAATGGGTTGTTGTCCTACTCAGCGACTGCCACTCAAGACAGCTTCTTCCGCATCCGTTATCGGTTCTTCGAGCTATATGACCAGGCCTATGCCACTTCAGCTTGCTCATCTTTTAAGCTATGTCTTTCACCCTCATTGTACTGCGGATGTCATCGCTGTGTATTTTATCACGCAGAGAAACACCGAGCATAGCTCACTCCATAATCTTTTATAGAGTAAGGCATTTGTAATTATGTTTGGAAATCTCTCTTAAACTTGCCACTTCATACATTTAAAACAAGTTATTAAACCGTACTACTGCGTACAAGAGCACATCTGGGACACGAGTGCTTGGAGTTAAAACACGTTGATTCTTACCTAAGAGAACACACACAAGAACATGAAAATGAGTGAGATGCTTGTGCTAGCAGATGTTCACCACTCCAACCAGGCTGAGATGCTTGTGCTAGCAGATGTTCACCACTCCAACCAGGCTGAGATGCTTGTGCTAGCAGATGTTCACCACTCCAACCAGGCTGAGATGCTTGTGCTAGCAGATGGTTCACCACAATAGTTGAACGGCGGATTAGAACCTACGATCTTAAGTTTCACAGACCGTAACCATTAATCTATTGGCGCTTCATTAGAATTATTTAGTTAAGAGTTTATTATACTAAATATATTTAGACTTTAACACGCTTAGATATTTAATTATTATTTTGTCATCCGTACTTAACACGTGTGCAAAGTTTCATATATATAGATTATACAGACGACAGGAAGTAAGCGAGATCTGAATTATAACTTTCACACATACATATATACATGATGATGATGATGTTCTCCTGGTCCACTTCATACGCGGCGACATCTTCTGGTTATTGCCAGATGATATCAACTGTGCAGTATATATAGTACTATAGGCATTTGCGCAAACTCAGAGGCACACATGTGAAGGTGCGTGGTCAGCGACACGGGACATATACACTACACACCCGGACACCAATTTGTGATGCAATAATATTGTTTCTCGGCTGGGAATCTAAGCCAGGACACGCTACAGAAAGATCGTACACCACGTACCCGTTAGCTATATAGGTTTATAGACTCGGTAAACAAGTAACATAATACGAGAATCACATCTAGCTATAAATAAGTACGTATAGGTAGAACGGACAGCAGGCTACTGGAATAATTTGTGTTTGTCTTCATTTTGTTTATAGTTATAACATGACCTACGAAGTTTTCAGCCGAAATCAGCCCTGTTTTTTGTTTTCTAATGCTCTTTCATTTTTTATTATAAAGGGTGACAAAAAAGCACACATTTGACCTGATGCTAAGCGATGATAATGTGACTCATAACATCTACATCCTACCTCAACGAACGTTCAAGATATACACGCGTTGTTGACCCTGAGTACCGAGTTACAATACAACGGTATCAGTTATTGTGTTTCCGGATCCTTACCCCACCAAACGAAACAGCAGCGTTAAGCTGGTATTACACTCTGGAAATTTTTGAGAGCGTGATCCACCCCTTGGGCCGACCCATTCATGGTGCTGCTAGAAATCTGATGCATAGTGGCTCTAACAGTGCTAATGTATACAAAACGAGTGCACCTTGAGTCTTTGTTGAAAATGGATTTATATATTTATTACGTGTCCCAAACGTAAAAGAATTATCGATCACAATGCACAAATGTAAGGTATTAAAGTTTTTGCAAATAAAAAAAACGAAAAGCATAAATTCATTCATACAAACCAGAAGATGCGAACATACGACTGTTGGAACCATCAAGAGATTTACTCGTCATATATTTAGTTACAACACATTTATATTTTATTTCCCTAAAGTCATGCAATATATTCTCACTTGAACACTATAATTATCAATTTTTCTAAAACCAGCACAGACTCAGGTCCCTGAACATCCTCTTCAGCTAAATCAGCCCTTGATTATCTATATAAATAAAAATTGAATACTTTTCATTGATAAGCGCATAACTTGAGTACGGCTGGACCGGTTCTTTTTTCTTCGTAATATTCGGGACTATTAGGTATTTATGGAAAGAAAAGTTGTAAAAACAATTTATTTAATTTATTTTTAGAAAATTATCAAATTCGAGATTAAACTAAAAGTTCTTATTTCTGTTGGATTTATAGATGAAGTAAGTTCACTAAACGACTTCACACATTTTTATAATTAAATATGAAAATATAATGTTATATCCAACTGTATCTATTTAACAAAAAATACCGATTAAACAGAGCAGGTCTACACTGCAGTTTATTTCTGTGTGCAGCATGAAGATCCTCACAGAATACTAGCATTTTGACTGATGTAGTATAGGGGATCGTATCTTGGAACCTTTACTGGTGACGAGGCTTTCCAACTTAGCCTTCAGAGGTGATAATGTATCGGTATTATGATTCCTTATCAATGAGAAATGTGCGTGTGTTCGCTTGTTACCCTAATAGCAACAATTAAAATCGTTCAAAGCGAGAAGTGAATCCGCATTAACAATAGCATAAGACTCAAAATCGAGTATCCTGAGCCTTGTTCGACATGTGGAAAAAAAAACCTCGCAGAACCACTCCGGCGTCCTGAATCTTACCGTGCAAAATTATGCCATCAAGAACACAATAAACAACTATTAAAAAGCAATACACACTTATTTGATTATTATGAAATAATAATATTTAATATTATTAAATTGTAATGCACTATTATCACGTAATATATAAAATAAATAATAACACGTAAAAGTAATTTTTAGTAATTATTTAGTTTTTCGACGAATCAAGGTCGATGGCGCGTTCTAGACACCTTCGCCTAGCGGTCGACACGCGCTGACTGAATAAAATCAAACCAAGAGAATATACTCGACATAGGTATATTCACGTCAGTTTCGCTAACTGTTCAAAAACAGTAATTCTAAAGCATCGGTTCTAAATCTGGGGTCGCGCCCCCTGGCCCCCCAGTAATCTGTTTAATAAATAAGACATGTACACAAAAGATTCGTTTACTAAAAGGATGAATTTTAATGAAGTATAATAAAATTAAAGATTATCATGTAATAACAACATGAAAAATAAATTACTGCTTGCTTTGCATAGAAATAGACTATTAATTAAAATGTTATTATAATTTTATAGAACCTTTTTGGCTTTTTCGTGGGTCGCCACATAAATATGGTTGAATAACAATGTCATGAAGCAATTTCAAAGCCAACTAAATGAAAAACCTAAACTTCCTTACTGTGAAATAAGTCATAGTTATATTTTATATAGCCAAACAAGTAAAAATAATTATTGGATGCAAATAAGATGCCCTAAGCTATAGATATTAATATATATATATATATATATATATATATATGTGTGTGTGTGTCTATGTATGTACAACTTGCTCACTGCGCAGTTATTTTAATTTATTTATATATATTAGTTCATTAAAAAAGTTAGGCAACAAGCGCCTCTTTATTGCAGGATCGGAGCCATTAAAGAGGTCAGTGTTGCTAAATTGTTCACTGTAATTGTATTCTGTAATTCTTAATAATCGTAAATTGTTATTATGTAATTCGTAAATAGTGGTTCAACGTTGCCGAGTATACATGATTTGATGTAATAAAGAAATTGATAGGATACGAGCCGACGAGCAGCCATTACTAATATGTAAATACGATTCCCTTGTCCGTACTTGTGTTATTTGAATATTATTTACTACTTATAAATATAGCGGAAGAGCCGCTGTAGTTGAGCTTGGTGTAGGGCTTGTTTTTTATTCCCGGCGCGCTAGCGAACCGAGTTCGAACCCCGGTGCCGGCATCAAAGCATTTGTAATTGCAATTTGAAGAACTGATTCACCCTGAACTGATGCACTCGGCGGTCAAGGTAAACATCGTGAGGAAACCTGGACGTCTGAGAAATAAATAAAAAATAAATTACAATACATGCAAAGTCCGCGAGCACCCTCTCGCTCTGGAGAGGAAGCCGTTAAGGTGTTACTTTAATTTTTAGCATAATTACCGTGACTGTATGACAGAAACACAATATTGTCTACATAGGGTACGCTCTGCGAAACTTAACGTCTGGGTATGAATACGTCATTCGGTTACTGTGTAGAAAGCGTTCCGTTTTAACGATGGCAGAGCCACACTGCAGTTTGTTTCTATATACAAGATGAATGTGTCGACTCGATCGGGGATGGAACGTGATCTCACAGAATACCAGCGTGAAAAAACACCATAACGCCGCTCTGGTTCGTTTATTGAACGCGGGGATCCGGAGTCTCTTATTACTGGTAACCAGGCGGGCGACATTCTATCTTAGTCTTCAGTAGCTTATACTATATATTATTATATTTAATGGAAATGTTGTCACACTGAAACCATGCTATACAAGTCCAACTACATACATATATATTTATATAGTTAATGTGAAAGTTTGTATGTTCGTTAGTTAATCAGGCAAAAACGACGATTTAAATGAAATTTAGTACACAGATAGTTTATGACCTGGATACATAGGATAATTGCATTTACAATGATCATTAATGAGTCCTAACACCAAAAGCTGGAAGTGGCCGGTATGCATTAGTGCAGTCCTTCCTCCTGGCGTGCTCAGCTTTATGTCGGTCGCTCAAGAGTATCGTGTGGCCAAAACTTACACGCACTAGCGGAAATGTACTCACACATTTTTCATTTGTTTTTGGACCTAATCTTCGCATTCACTTACTTATTTCCCTATTCCAATCTAATGCATGTGCAATAATATCGGAGGAAAGTTCAGGGACACGAGATATACATACAATGCAAGGCCCGCAAACTAATTATTTGTGATACACAAATACTACCCCTCGGGTAGGAGTCGAACGCAGCAGCCGGGTACTCTAACCGCTACACCACGCGGCTGTCTAATCCGCTTCGCTTTCCGTTCCGGGAGACGCTCGACGGGGGTCTACGTTGGAGTGACAAAAAAATGGGGGTTCACAATTCGTAATTCGTAAGCGGTGGTCCACGAAAATTTATTTGCTTTCGATACTGAAGAACTAAAATGTTGGCTTAACATCACCTCAATGTAGGCAGATCATATTTTAAGACGCTCAACGACTGTTACTTGTAAAAACTTGCATATTCCACAGTTCTGGGAATATGGTAGAAATGAAGGTGCAAGGCGTCCACCGGAACCAGCTAAATTTTGAAAGTGGTCTATGAGAAAAAAAAGTCTGGGAATCTCTGATCTAATCCATCAGAAATTAGTCCTCGTCGATACTACCCTATTCCAAACACACGTCTCGAACTAATCTACCGAGATTAAACTAGTTGCAACTAACCCGGCTTAATATTCTAAATTATTTTATTTAAACAGCTTAAAATAATTGTTGGGATTCCCACGCCGCTTTAGTAAATGATGTCTCGACGAGACCCATTAAAACTAATTTTGCAGACGCCGACTTAATTTTATAGCCTCGGGTTCTATAGTTTAGTTAGTAGTCGGGTATAGTTTATCCAAATAGAACAAATATTTTTGATTTTTGCTACTGACGAAAGAAAGTTGTTTAAAATTTTAGATGTCCACATATTGATTTGTCAAATAAAATATTTTTTTTACCGAATTAATCGCGTTTATTTTAAATTTTTTATCCCGACTTTTCGCTCTCCTTGTGACCATGAGTAATATAAACCGCTCGAAACGTCGGGATAAAATAGTTAAATTATAAATGCTATAAAATCCGTTAAAAATTATTTTTAGCGTTTGTTTACTGTGGGTTCTTTTTAATACGATTGATAAAAGTGAAATAATATTATTTTATAATTCGCGCGGAAAAACGTACAAAATCCTTTCGATGTAATAGTGAAAACGACTCACAGGTATTCGTTGATATTTATAATTTAGAAAGAGGAACAAGGTTTACGATTATTTGGATGCCTTTGAGTGTAATCGGAATACCGCAACAAGACTTATAAGTTAATAAAAAAAAACAAGTGACACTAATTGACTGCAGGACCAAAACACGCTGGTGTAGCTGTATCGTCTGACATCATAAAACCATTCATTCTTCTTGTGAAGTAGTTCGAACATGAAACAATCGTACAGACAGTCGGTCTATATTTGTACCTGCAAACTGTTTCATATCAAGTAAGTGGTCGGTGTGCATGTGGGTGGTATCGTGCATTTATTTTTCGAACGGCAATTCTAACGTCTAATAATTTTACACCTTTAATATCTCCAATGTTGAGTGAGGAGAATCTCTCTAGTGGCGCGTTACGTAATATTCCTGTTGCGTTTCATATGTAAAATTGTAAAAAAATAAATTACTTCTCATATTCAACGTCCGTTGCGGAAAATTAAGTACTACGTACAATAATAAGGAACATCGTTACCCGAAACAAAGGGCAAGAAAAACTCAAATAAGTACTATGTATTAGCATGTACTTTTTTGCCGTTGGAACGGTTAACGAAATGACCTTGATATTGGAGAAGATAATGTTAATGTTATTAATGCTATATATATATATTGCTCCCTGATGATAATTTGAAAATAAAAACAGTTTCTTTTCTATAGTATTTTATTTGGATATCTCAGATGAATAATTAGGTTTAAGATATCGTATTTACGTAATTTTATGAATTTTTAGACATGTCGATATTAAGGGAAGATAAAGGTAATATTTTAAAGTTTTGAATAGTGGAACCTACATGAAACATTACAAATCTCCCAATCAACATCGTAAGTGATCTGTCAAATATCGTCCAGAAATTAAATTATAAACATATAATTACTGGAATAATCATTCGATCTAGAACGATTGCGTTTGTGTCCGATTATATTTTTCCTTCTGTTTTTTATAGGAACGGAGAAGACCTTATCGGATAAATAGCGCCTGCGAGAAATAACAACACGTCTCATCTGCGTGTTTTGTTGCTTTTTGCCTTTGCATGCAAATTTAACTTCCCTTGCCTAACTGAGAGCAATTAATACAACAATAAGACAGTACGTTTTACTGAATCTTTAATTAAATTACTCGTAAATAAATACAATAATAGATATCACTCTCGAATTACATAATCTCGAGAATTTACAGAAATTCAAACATGTTCTTTCGATTTCGTAATAGGCAAGAATGTAATCTCCTTCCCGTATCATATTAAGGCGGGATATACTTTACGCTGATAAACATGGCTTATGGCTACAGATGTCTTCGTATTATAAGAATCAACAAAGGCAAGCTATGTTCAGCAGTGGATGATATAAACTATATCCTGTAGAACGGAACGTTACCATAATAGGCCATTTATTTAGAAAAATACAAATTTCCGTTATCGGTGTAAAATGCAACTACATGTATTATAACGGCATCTACAGCGATATAACTAAGCTGTTGGTTATATTTAGTTTCTGATACAAGTAGAGTCAACTCGACCAGGGAAGGGAAACACCAGCATAACGGTGCTGTTTATGATCGTGCAGACCTAGAGGTAGTTAATTTTTCCTCGGAGGGCAATCACCAATTTGTTCAGGATGGATGCATTTATGGGTTGCAGTCAGCATAGTTTCTTGAAAAATTATAATGCTTTGAAAAGAAAACCAGAGTTTCCACAAATATATTTATTAAAAAAAATCAAGCTTCAAATCAAAATAAACACTAATCAGTCTTAACTAACATGAAAACGTGCTACTTCACGTCACCTTAATTATGTATATATGAATGTCTATACTGAATACAATATTCCAAACCAATCTACTACTAAAACCAAATTAAAACCATTTTATTAAGACATTCACGATGTTTTCCCTTCATCCGAACTCGACTTATCCTGTATTGGAATTTTTCTTTCCTCCAAAGGCTCTGCTCTGAACGCGATCAGTTTTAGTTTCCCTTTATCCAGGTGGCACTCCACACGCTCGGGTGGGAATCCTTCGGGCAATAGGAAACGTCTTTCGAAATGACTCCTCGTCCAGCCGTCTTCGCGTTTGATCTCTTTCTTCCCTTCCACCATAATTTCATTGCCCGTGGTTTTCACCACAATCTGCTCAGGTGTGAAATTCTGGACGTCCAAATGCAATTCCACTTTCTTCCCGTCGACCTTCACTTCCGATTCGGAGTAAACGCCTTCGATTCCATGGTGCTCCTGCTCTGTAGGCGCTGTGAGATGTTTGATGTATTTCACAGGATCGCGGAAGAATGGGTCTCGAGAAAACACACTAAATGGATCTTCGAACGCTCTTACGACTGGATCACGGTACGCCACATTCCTCAAATGCCTTAACCAATATGGCATAAGTGACATTTTTGTTGATGTTTTTCGAGTTGATACTGCGTAAATTGTTTATTCTGAACTGACGCGAACGGCGCTGGCTTCGAGCTTTATATACTTTTTACACTTGTGACATCTATTGTCGAGAATGTGCGTGAATAATCGCGAAAATTCTGGGACAATTGAGAGATAGGCTATTTTTTATTAATAATAGTGACATCTAGTGATAAATAACAGAACTTCTACGAAGGTTTTCCAGAAAGGTCGGAGAACATTATCGTTATATTTAGGAAAATGGTATTTTTATTTTTCTAAATATAATGACATTTTTTATTTCTTTTACTTGTAATCGTTTGTTTACGGTTTGTAAACAAACCTCTTGAATTTAGATAAACTTGAAAGACGTTTTATGCCATCTATTGTCCAATAGCAAAACTCAAATTTTTCTATTAAAATTACCAGAAAGTTCTTGAATGTCTTAGAAACATTGAAATCATTCATTTTGATGTTTCATATGTGTATTACAATACTTTCATTATTATACGTTATCATTACATTACACAATAGTACATTCATGTGATGGGCGATACAAATAAAAATTATTTTACGGATTTAATTATTGTGCAATGTTTAGTGCAGATGTCGAAGTAACATAGTTCGCTCAAGACATCGACTTTGGATGATGAAATTTGGAATATTGTTGCACTTATCTAGATTTATACGACCAATGATTTAAAGGCGAGAATTTGAAGAAGCCAAACTAACCCGACGTATTAATATATCTACTGCTTTCGAAAATCCTCACGAATCGTCGCGCAGCAGGATTCAGTGTTTGAACTTTAGTAGTCAGGATTTTTTTAGACGAAAAAGTTGATATATTTTTCGTTGTCATTTTCTATTAGCAATTAAAATCTAATTAATAAAATAAATTACATCTTTTAAGATAAGTATGTCTGAATAATTTATATTATTTTCGGCCTGGTAGGTATTAGATTACGACATTAGAGATGACTTAGGTATTAAAGAAATTAACTTCAATATTGCTCGACGCATGCACACCTCGGAGGCAGAGCCTGTACTCTGTAATCGCTTATTCAATTATTCGCTTCACTTATTTATCTATTTAAGTATAATAAGCTGTTTAACAATTCTGATAAAATTTACAGTCATTTAATTTTAACAAATTATAAAAATAAGTTTTACAATCTCAATAAAAAAGTCTCCAATAAATTTTAAGCATAAAATAGGTACTAAATATCTCTACATATCCCTGACCCATCATCTGAACATTCCTCCGATCTTATTGCAGGTACAGGAAAGGGGACGAGGAATGACTGCCTCTGTGTTTGCGCAAATGCTTACGGCATTATAAAATATTATGCGCAGTTTCATCTGGCAATAACCAGAAGATACCGACGTGATCTTACGACCAGGAGTACATCAACATCGTCATCTTAAATCTTTGTTGAAGGTAGCAGTGGTCAAAGGCCGCGGTTATCACTTACTTATAGTATAAAAAAACCGAACCCAATTACGTTGACAATATTGTTATATTAAAATGTCATGCGTACACAGTGTTCTTACATAATAATTAAGAAAAATGTCCCTGCACGGCATTTGTATTTTAGAACCACGCTGCAGCTAGTTTCTAGGTACAGCAGGGATGGATCGATGACCACGTATTATTTACTCTGAATACCAGCGTATATTATAGTGACATCATAACGTGCTGACTCAGCACTGACATTGCGTATCAGTCCTCAGGGATGACAACGCAGTTGAACTGTGTGCTTGTTTGTCACCGTTTGTGTATAGATAATGCATTGAATGTACAAAACGTAAATATAAACTTGTGTCATATTACTTTTAATAAAATATCTTACGCTAAGAATTCGTTTATTAAACGTGCTTGTAAATTATATTACATAGTATTTTTTTTAATTACGTAATGATAGGTGGCAAGCGAGACAGCAGCTTACCTGATGGCAAATGATCTCCACGCCCACGAACATCCGCAACACCAGAAGCGCAGATGCGCTGCCGGCCTTTAATTAAACGGCACATTACATATACATTCCTATACTGGAATAAGTTATTTAATAGTTTATATAATTAATAAACACTCATTGGCAAATATGTAATTGTATATCTAGTTATTATTTATTCTTAGGAGCCGTGGTAGCTCAGCGTCTAAACCCTTTGTTCCCAAAGTGGTCCAGTTGGCCACCCAGGGGTCCACGGGAGACTCGACAGGGGTCTACGTTGGAGTGACAAAAAAATGGAGGTTCATAATTCGTTCGGTTCGTAATTCGCAGTGGTCCACGAAAAGTTATTTGCTTTCGATAGTGAAGAACTAAAATGTTGCCTTGACTTCACCTATCAATGTAGGCAGATAATAATAGGTCTTTACCTATGAAATTGCCGTTTTGTATGAAATAAGTAAAATATTTTAAAGTAATCACCCATGTAATCGATGCATCTTTGCCAACGCAGTGGTAGTTTATTGATGCCCTTCTTGTAAAAATTAGCTGGACAGGACGCAACAAATTCTTCAAAGGCATTTTGTACAGCCTCTCGGGAATTCAATTTTTTTCCCGCTAAAAAGATGTATACATTTTGGAATAAGTAATAGTCGGTGGGTGCAAGGTCTAGTGAGTACGGTTGATGACGGAGAGCTTCCAACCCCAACTCTTTCAGCTTGAAAACTGTCTGTTGTGCAGTATGGGGTCGCGCGTAGTCGTGTAGGAGTAGCGGGGACGACCGATACACCAAAGCTGGTTGCAAATGTACGAGCTTCTCCATCATTGTCTTCAGTTCTTCACAGTACACATCTGCAGTAATGCTCATGCCGTTTGGTAAAAAACTGTGATGAATCACACCGGTACTAGACAACCAAACAGTGACCTTTGGTGCTGAACCAGGATCTAACCAACTTGCTGAGAGCTTTCGATTGTCGAACAGAATCCACTTTTCGTCGCACGTAACAATTCGGTTCAAAATTCTTTCGTTTCTGTGCCTGTTGAGCAGCGCGAGGCAGGTCTCAACGCATACGTTGCGCTGGCGATCGTTAAGTTCGTGGGGCACCCATCTATCAAGCTTTTTTACCTTGCCAATTTGTCGCAAATGGAACAATATTGTTTTGATTTTAACATCAAAAGCAGCTGCTAGCTCGGCTGTAGATTAAGTATCATCAGCTTCCACAATCGCCTTTAATTCATCATTGTTGACCAAAGTGTCCGGACGACCACGAGGTCCATTTTTCTAATCAATATTTCCAGAACGGAACCGGGCAAACCAATAACAGGTTCTGCGTTCGTTTGTAAACGTTGTTGATGTTACGTGCCGTTTGTGCCGCGTTGATGCCACGACTTAACTCATATTCCATAATTACACGAATTTTTAAAGTATCCATTACGTCGAAAATAGTTCAAACGTAATAATAATACAAAACTAATCAATAAACAAAAGACTGACCTTGTAAAAATAATGACATTTTTTTATTAATTTGAATTAGAATTCACAGCCAATCAAAAATTTTTTTGGTTTGAAGTGGTCAATACTGATGAACGGCAAATTCATAGGTAAATACTTTAAGAAGCTCAGCGACTGTAACTTGTAAAAACTTGTATTCCACATTTTTGGTCGAGTTTTGGGAATATGGTAGAAATGTAGCTGCAGAGGGTCCACCGGAGCCAGCTAAATTTTGAAAGTGGTTTATGAGAAAAAAGTCTGGGAACCTCTGGTCTAAACGCTCGCTTCTAAAATTCACGCTACGCGAAAAAACCGAGTTTACGTTGCCCGGTGCCGGTGCCTATGCAATATTGTTAATTTAAATTTTAAGTACTTATTTACCACGTGCAGTCATGAATAACATCGTAAGGAAACCAGTATGGCTGAGCAAATAAGTGAAGAAAAAGAAATCGTGGAGTCCACAAATCCGTAGTGGAGACGCGTGGCCTCTCTTCTAACACGTTCTATAGAGTGTACGCCTAAAAGTAATATTTCATAATGTGTTTTTCTTTTCCAACTCTGACATTTTAGTTTTCTTCCTCATCTTTATTTTTGTATTCTTGAACCGCATATAGTTAACCTAAATAAACACGTAACTCGCGTGTAGCCGCTTCGCCAACTAATTTAATAATTACTAAATTCTCTAATGAAGCTCTAGGTACCTGTATTGTTTTTTTTATAATGATCCTTTTTTTTTTCAATATATAAAAAAAATCAATAAAAAAGCTATTTGTTATTTTTATAAACGTCAATTGATCTGCAGTTGGAACGTAAACATGATATCTCTTAAGACTCAATAAATCAAATCCATTTATTTATTACGTTGAGAATTTATTTCATCCGAACTTTATGGATTTTGACTATTAAATTTTATTTTTTGTTTAAAATTAATAAAAGAAATGATGGCTGTCAGATTTTTTTTACTAAGAATGTAAATCATGTATTAATTTATTAGGTCCTTACTATGAAATAGACGTTTTGTCGAACTGGCCACTTTGATATCTAATAATCTAGCGTTTGGTTAGGAATTCCATATTCAAATTGAAATCAAATTTAGCCTTGTGTTTTTGTGTTTCGAATTTAGTGTTTCATTTATTTTCGCGCAATTTGTTTTTTCTTTGACATCCTCCTGTTCTGTTAACAAAATTTAAAACACAGATTAAAGAAAAAAAATGATTACCACGTTTTTTCGGAATTTGGACAATTATTTGGAACTAAAAAATTAATCCGATGAGGCAGTCCAAACCACTTTCATATCATGTCAAATATATAATTTCATAAAAAATAATTTAGAAAAGATGTAGCATCTATATGTATTTATTATCGAAGATACCATGGTGGTGTTCTGAAGAGTTGATCGGATTAATTCCAGCCGCTGAGTTTAAGCATCGTACATCACGACAGAATTCAAATTGGCATCCTCATCATCTCTTTGGTTGGCAATCCAGCACTGTGCGCTTCTGCCATGCACATCTACCCTGTGGAATCAGCTATCGCAGCGGTATTTCCTTAGCGATATGACTTATAGACCTTCAAGAATGGCCTACATCTCTTCTGGTGTTGTGGATGTCTATGGGTAAAGGTTATCACTTACCATCAGGTGAACTGCTTGCTCGTTTGCCACCTATTCCTTAAAAAAGCGAAGACGAAGACTACATTTTCTTAGGACGCATCTGTTTTTTTCATTTCTTAATTAGTATCGACGTAGATGCCATGAGTCCCAGGGATCGTTCTCTATCTACCCCATACTCTAGAGGCTTTAACCATACATGACAACTTAGTGCAATATGTACAATGTTGCCGTGGTTATCTATCATATACATTATTTATGTGGTCAAAGTTCTGAGTTCGACTGCCAGCCATGGAACAATATTTGTGTATCACAAATGATTTTCGGGTCTTGTATGTACTAGTGTACTAGTGTACTAGTGTAGAGGCAAAAAAATCGAATCACGCCGTACGCTTGCGGTCTAAATATTCTCGTAAAAAAATCTGTCGCTCGGATAATTTTACTTGACTGTAGTAGATTAAAGGTATAAAGGTATTTACTTCAAAATTAGTATTTATATAAAAAAAATATACAAAATTCGTCTTAAATTCTAAAACCTCTAAAGGAAACATTTACTCAAAAGGAACTCTCTCACTCACTGGGCGAATGGTTCTCCAGGTCTTATCTCTCTCTCTCGTTATCGTCTATCGCTTCCATGAAGACTTACTCTGTTTTCATCTGAGACGAGAACAGAGCTCCAGTGTTCGTCCGACAAGTTCACGTGTTCTCTTACTAAACGTGGTCAAGCTGCTCGATGAGCTGGTGTTAACTTAGCTAGTACCCGCCTACAAAACATACAGCTTTAATAATTCAAAAAGAAAATCATATTTCAGGGCTCAGTTATTTTTAAGACATTCAACCTCGTGCACGACGCTTGAGTCAATTTTTTTACTCACGAGTATATTCCGTTCCCCTGATACTGCATCGGAACCTTCTTCAGATTTTATTACACATGCTTTACACTAAAATAATTGGAATAGGAATGACGAAAGAGTGCCTTTGAGTTTGCGCATTTGGTTTTGACGGTTTAACATATGAACCAGAAGTTATCGCCAAGTTCAAAATCGGCAAAGATCCCCAACTATTCCCACCACCAAACGATGCGGGTATGCACTTGTAATTAGCGAGTTATTTGCGTCAAAAATGCGTCAGTAGCTACGGCGCATCGCACTGGATCGTTGGATTATTTGTGAAAGCATTTATCGTTGTGTTAATTGTTTTATTGATAAACGATCATCAACACTCATCACTTTCACAACCAGATTTCGATTTATTTAAACTTGGGTTAGGTCGAAATTAAACGCCCAGCGTGTCCGTCTTCTCACGGAGGGAGGGACTTAGTAGTAATGTAAACCACCACGGTAAAACCCATACAAAGCCAGCCTGTGTGACCTATTCAGTCTATGCTCGCTGAGCCCACCTTGACACGCGCACGTGGACTTCGATGCGAAGTGATGAGTTTCCCTTGCTGAATTTAATTCACCTGCTAAGCCATAAACCAGATCAGTATGTCCCCATACCTTCCCTTGCGGGATCAAGAAAGGATGCCAGGCTTGCATTTACTAAAACACCATGATGTTCCTTCTTCAGCGCTTATAGCAGGACCACGGAAACGATCGAGCACACATGCGCGGGTTCCACATCGACACTGTTTTGGGGGGAGTGGGCACCCTTATAAGGCCTCTACGAATAAGAAAATATTAACACCCTTAGTTTATTTGTCACATATTTGGAGTAATATGCGGCCCGCATCACTCAGTGGAAAGAGTGCGTGGTCGATGAGTGCTAAGATTGAGTGCGTCTGAGTGACTTAACCCACTCCATCTTCAATTTATCTAAATTCTTATGCTTGTTTTTTCTCAGTCTTTATCGTAAGATCGTACAGTTTTCTGTGTTCGATCTTACGATAAAAACTCTTACGCCATATCAGAGATTTTCAATCGGTCTATGAATTCCTATAACAGTAGGGATAACTGTTCTTTCTTCTCCCATCCCCTTTCCATCATCGGACATCAAGACGCAGGGCGGGTTTTTAACCGAGATAATGCTAGTGCTGTCTACTATCAAAGTCTACAGAGTCTACAGAGACACGCACTGGTATGCATATAAAAAGCAATCACCATCGAGTATGTACAAAATAAACTGGCATTAAACTATTATATTGATGCTGGTACTAATGAGAAACTAGAACGCAGACCTTGAACAACCAAAGTATTCTAACACATACACATTTAATATACATCTCATTTATAAGTTGTTTCATATCCTTTTTAACAGTGGTAGAGCTACACTGCAGTTTGTTTCTAGCTGCAGAATGAATGGGTCAGCTCGACTGGGTAGGATCAAGCCCTCACAGTATACAAGAGTAAAATATCAGTATAAGTAGTGAATGTAGGAATTCGGAGACATTTATTATTGGTGACGAGGCATTCCATCTTAGTCCTCAAGGGTGACAATTCATTATGATTCCTTGTTGGTCCAAGGTTGAATGTAGATGTCACAATGTTGAATGTGAATCACTTGCCATCGGGTGAACTGTGTGCTAGTTTTTACTCTCAATATTATTAAAAAAAATAGTCTGTCTAACCTTAAGTGAAATCTTCACCATAATTATCATGTCAGCAAATTACTAATCCACTTTATTAAGGCCTCCCCACAGATTGTCATGAAGGCCGACCCTAAACCACTTGCACCCATCGACTTCCATCGGCTTGGGTGGAACTTCTTTCAAAGGTGAAGACGTTAACAAAATATGTTCCATCGTTCACGATATTAGTACGTACATTCGCACAAATTACATAATCGAACCTATCAGTCACTGGTAACAGACCTCACTCCAACAGAAAGTGATACAGCAGCAGAACTCTGGTGTATGTCGTTTGGTGCAGGGGTTCGGAGACACAGTTACTGGAAGCGGGGCATTCCATCCCAATCTTCATCAGACAGTTGACAGTTGGATGTAGATGGGCAGGTGTTAATTGCCTTCAGTTGTCACTAATCGTCAGGACTGTATGCTGGTTTCTCACTCTGGTTGGTAGGTTTGTGCCGCCAATTGTTTATGACCGACCGATCTCAAAGTTTAAAAGCCGGTAATGCATCAGCAATCGCCTGGTGCCCGAGGAACAAGCTTACTCGTCGGCCTAGCTCTATAAAAAAATTTTTTCATGATCGTGTTACAGATGGACAATGATAAAATCTTATCTTTTTATATATATGTACATGTTGGTAAGTGATGACTGCTGCCCATCCACATTCATCCCCAATAAAGTTTCAAGATGTACATTCACTTCTTGTTGCCACCCCTGAGGATTGCAGGAGAATGCTACGTTATTAGGTCTCCGTAACCCTAAACACGCCGTATGAAACACTGCAGTGTTCCCCCCGCGTCACATTCACCGACTTCAGGTAATACAAAATCGTTTCATGCGCAAGGCCACCGGTGCGCCGTGGTTCTTGCGTAATGGAAATCTACACATAGATCTTGAGCTGCCGACCATAGCTCAATACCTGAAGCAGGCTTCTCGCCGATATTTCGACTCTGCCGTCACACACGAAAACCCTTTGATTGTAAGTGCCGCCATTTACAATCCCATCGCGAATCACAGATTTACCCGCGTCCGAAGGAGACCGAGGCACGCCCTCGACGACCCTGACGACGCAACCACCAGGGCCCAAGCCCTTCATAAAACACAACACACATACATTGCACCCTCATATCGCCCCCGCCGACGGCGAGGGCGTCGCAAACAAAGTTATTCGTGATACCGCCATGTCACTGGCCGGTTCTCTCCAGTCCATACAGATAGAAGCGTTGCTAGAGTTTCTTGCGCCACTTCTTCTCCAGCGCCCACGCATTCTGAAGTGGTGGTACAGGTAGTTAATAATAATAGTGATATTAATTAAGATAATCCTCTGTCAGAAGCAACTGACCGAGCCGAGGTTCGGCCCTCTCGGGCACCCTTGATTCAGACGCTCTCGCGAAACAGGGTAACGGACTAACCCCTTGTAAGATATGTTATATGCTTTAGCTAAGTTACTATGTACTGTGAATATATAGAATGCATAAAGCTATATCAAAGATTATTATAATACTAAAAGTAATGTGATTACAAGTAAAATTAAAATGAAAATGAATACGTAAAATTAGACGTTTAATTGTGAGAAATGTTACCATGGTAAAATCTATCAACAGATTATATTGTATTATGCCAGTAAGCGCAATTAAACTATTGTTTTATGTAAAAGAAAGTAGAAAACTATAAAGTAAACATTTAGTCATGTATAGATTCTGTAACAGCTAAGAAATAAGGATAAAATAGACAGAATTACAACAAGTAAGAGTTATAATATATAAAATTAATAAATAAAGATATCTCTGATCAGCTAGGTCATTAATTAAGATATATTATGTCAACATTCATATGCTCCTTCAGAGGATACAACTCTCGACGGATACTTGATTGACATAGAAAAGATATGATTAAATATGTAAAGGATCTAAAGAATAAGCAGATCGATTCCATGAGCAAAGCAATCAATGTAGCGGCCAATCAGCGCAACTTTTAAGTATGCGAGCAGGAGACCCATGGAAGACGAGAATGAGAACATCAGCCGTAAACTTATGCGCACTTACTGGTTGCGAGCCCTTTTTAAGGGCTTACGTCCGTGATACTAGATGTGACACCCATTAAGGGGTATAAATATAGGCCAGCGAGGTTGAACGAATGTCACGGGCCCATAAGCCTTAACCGGCCAATAAGTCAACAGGCCCATAATCTTTACGGCCCATAATCCTACTCAAAGTCTTGGGTAAGGTATATGAAAGGATCATCCTCGCCCGCCTAAAGGACTTCATGCTGTTCCGAGGGCTACCAATTAATGGGCAGTTCGGGTTTCGCACCCAACACACACATCAAGTGCACCGCATCACGGAGCACATTCTCAGTAAATTTATTCAGGACTACTTACTACAACTTATTACAGCTTTCGACAAGGTCTTGTACAACGGGCTCGTATACGAACTATATGAGCTCGGTGTGCCATATCGACTCGTACTTATCATACAAGACTTTCTCCGAAATATCGAAATCAAAAAAATCGAACCATTCGTTACCGCGGCCTAGCGAACGCGTTCCGAGGTTCATCCTATTTGTGCCAGAGTACCACAAGGCTCCGTCCTAGGTCCTATTTTATGCATACTCTATACCAACGACATACCGCCCACTCGCGGTGTAGAGCTAGCCCTTTCGCCGATGACACCGGCCTCTACATGTCTGGATGCTGTTTGTAAACGCCTCCAATCTGCAGTCAACACCTTAAGGACACCCACCAAAAGTGCAGCTATGAACTTCTCTCGGCGCAATGAAACGCCGCATCTCCCAACTATAGAGTTATTTGATCATCCAATCCCCTGGGAAAGACTCACCTTCGGTCTGCTTATCAACCACGAACGGAATCGATTAGCCTTCGTCCTATGTCGATCTCACCCGTTATTCAATAGAAATAGCAAGTGTTTCTGTGTAACAAAATTACACTATACAAAGCGTGAATCCGACCCACAATTACATACGCTTCCCCCGTCTTTGCGCATGCCTCCCCGCGTCCGAAGGAGACCGGTAGTACGCCCTTGACGACCCCGTCGACGAATGCAGTCGACCTCAAGTATTGTCTGATTTTAAAAAGTGTCTATTTGTGAAGTGTTCTCCATTAAAATTATATTACATCAAGAGAAGTTCCTTCGCTTTATCTACAATAATTTCTCATGGTCGTTTTTACATTATATTTGAGGTCATATATTCTTCAATTCCTCATTCTACGAAGCCGAGGAGCTTCCCCGGTCGAGTCCCATTTATGTTGCAGCTTCATGTAGCTATTGCTTGGCACCACCACCACCACTGTTTAGTTTTTATTAAGCTCTCAAGATTCAAATCAGTTCCACAAATCTTCACCAGTTCTAAGAATTGCTACCAAGAGCCGCTTCCGTAATGAATCGTGACTTATTTATTATAACAACAAATACTAAAAATCTGTTTTGCTTACATCTATTTTTATACGTTTCCTTACAAATAATTCTTGTGTAAACTAGCATATATAACAGCGTTTAGTTATTGTATTTATGGTGACAAACGAGCACACAATTCACCTGACGGTAAGTGATTGATCCTCGATAAACTTATCGACATATCACCTCGTATATTATGATCACGATCATAATGCACATGTGTTATCTACCCTGAGAACTAAAAAAGAATCCGTCGTCACCAGTAAAGCTCTCCGGATTAACCAGAAGAAACGTAGAGGCGCCATACTGCTGTCTGTCTCATTCCTGAGGAAGACACAAGTGCATCTTGAATCATTGTTGACGACATCGACGTCCATCCGTCGACGTCGTGGGCCGCGGGTGCACTGTGTGCTCATTTGGCACACCTAATTTTTTTAAATTAATACTAGCAGTGCTAAAATTACTAAAATTCCAATAGTATATGGAATTTTAGTAATTTTAGCATTATATGGTTTTCGACTACTGTCGTAAACCATATAATGCTAGTATATGGTTTACGACAGTAGTCGAATGGCGGTTGCGAACATACGACCCTAAATTTGGCAGACCGTACCCTGAACCATTAGGCTATTGGCGATATATGTAACATTACTGGTGTAAACATGTTCATCTTAGTCGTTATATTTGACAATATTCAAATGTACTGTTTAAGAATACACACGCAGTCCTGAGTGCTCATTTGTAACTCCTTAGTTTATAAAAAACCGTTTTTAATAAGGAATCGTAAACAATTCTTCCCAGTCCTACCAACAAACAGCAATAACGCAATATACCATGCCGGCCAAAAGTTAAAGACCGCACATAAACAACATAATTATCCACAATTGTAATAAAATCCCACAGGATAAATAAAAGAAATGCACATCTGCATATTCTATTGTTAGTATCGAATATTTAAACAAGTCATTACTTTCAAGTTATTGGACAATAAACATCTAATGTTTTCAAACACCGAAAAACGCTGCGCTAGAGCCAGGTGGAAGAGTCGAAATAATATTTTTATAATGTCCTCATTACAAATTAATTTGCTTTTGTTACGTATTGGTCAATAATTAGGATTATTTAGCTCCTGAAAACACTATGTTACTGACTTATTATTACCCGAGTTTACTTGGGTTTGTTCACAAACAATCTCAATTAGTCTAAACTTGTGGTAGAGTCACTGTAGAAACAGTGAAGACGTCATAAAATGGAAAAAGCTCTAGAAATAAGCAGTGAAGTGCGTTCTGCCATCGTTGTTTTACATAATGAAAGTAAATCCGAACGTGAGATTGCTTCACAACTGAATTTATCGAAGACAGATGATACAGGGAGACAGGCAGTTTTTAAGATCGTCCACGCTCGGGAAGGTCGAGAGCTACCACGTCTAGTGAAGATAATTTCATTGTTGTTACTAGACGTAGATGTAGCGTAGACGCTTAACAGCACCAGAAATTCGCGTTGAAGTAATACAAAACCGAATTAAACCTTTATCATTGACTACAGTAAAACGGCGACTGAGAGGAGCGAAGTTGTATGGTCGCGTTGCCGTTCGGAAACCTCTGCTAAGGCCGCAAAACAAGTAAAAACGGATGCGGTGGGCTCTTGCACATCGATATTGGACAGAAGAAGATTTTAAAAAAGTGCTTCGGACCGATTAATCCAAGTTTGAACTATTAGGTTCAAAACTTAGGATTTACGTTCGACGCAGTGCCCAAGAAAAGATGATGTCAGATTGTGTAGTTCCAACAATCAATCGTCGTATTGGCTCAATTATGGTCTGGGGTTGCTTCTCTAGCCAAAGAACTGGCGATCTGATTAAAATTGAAGAAATTTTGAAAAAGGAACAGTACAAAAACGTTTTAGAAAAAAATGCCGTTTCTTGCGGGTTTCGATTAATTGGTGATGGATTCATTTTCCAACAAGATAATGATCCAAAGCATAGCTTAAAACTATGTAAAGGATATTTAGAAGAGAAAGAGGCACAAGAGGTGTTAAAAAATATGGTTTGGCCTCGGAGCCCGGATCTCCATCCTATTGAACTTTTGTGAGAAGAGCCTGATAGGAACGTCCGTAATCGTGGCCCATTCTCGCGAGAAGAAATGTGGAATGCTTTATGCGAAATTTGAAACAATTTATCACAAGACACCATTAACAAATTGATTGCCCGTATGGCGAGACTTGTGGAAAAAGTCCTAAAATGTAAAGGAGGATTTTTTGATGAAAAATCAGTTTAGCTAACTATAGCGTTTTTTGCATGGACTGTTAATATTTCTTTACGCTTTTAAATTATATTGTTTGTCAATCAATGTTCTATTAGATGATTAAACAGGTTAATTAAACATTTAATATTTTATTTGAGTTTTACTTTATTTTCCTACTTTAATTATGGTGGTCTTAAACTTTTATATATATATATATATATATATATATATATATATAGCGATATCAACCGGGGAAGGACCTCGCCCTCGCAGAATAGCAGCATAATGCTAATGTGTTTCATATGGTGAGTGTAATGATGCAAGGACCCTATCACGGAAGCATTTCATCACAGTCCTAGGAGGATCACCTACCATCAGGTGAACTGTGTACACGTGTGTTGACACAGTTCGCCTGATGGTAAGCCACACTATACCGTCCTATATGACTATTGACTTTGTCATCTGATTGTACCGAACCCTACAGCCATCCAAATCAAATAAGCTGCACAAACAAGCCGGACACGGTAACGAGCCCTAATAACCACTTCATATTTATCGATATAATTACTGGCTCGCGATGCGCGTCACTAGCCGCCCGTTATCCATGGTGGGGGTGACACGTATAAATTCGGAAAGTAACATTAATTATCGGTGAAATATTTTATAGCGAACCTCTCAAAAATGACGGCAAAAGTTTTGATAGCGTTAGCACTTATATGTGCGGTCGGTAGCACGCCGGCGGACGTTGATGAAAGGGGTATTGTTTTAACTTTATTTTATTTTACTTAAATACTACAATTTTCTAACGACTCAAAGTAACCATAGATATTTTAGATTTACATAAGATTTTTTGATTGAGAAACATATTTTACTAAAAAAAAAAGAATAGACGTATATATTGAAAAGGACGCATAGAAGAAAAGTTAATTTAAACAAAATTTAAAGTAAAAGCTAAGACATAAAACATAATACACATTAATATGTTAATATTAAATTAAAAACTTTAAATGTCACTATTGCCCAATTGTTTGGTAATGTTACCAACACCCCATTCATTAAAAAAAATATTTGCATTGTTATCAGAATATCCATTTGTCATTAGTAAATTTATTATTTTTCTTTTAGATATAGCAAGCAGTGGTCATCGCCTATGGAAACGATTTATAAACCCATCAGTCGTATTTGGACATTCTCCAGTCGTGAGATTTGATAAAATTAGAACAAAAAGGAGGTAAGCAGTATATCATATCATTGCAGTTACAGTGTGTATATCAGCACCTGAGAGAAACTAAGTTCATCTTGCTTGCAGCTCGGAAGAGAATTGCGAGAAGTTGCAGCTGTGCAAGCTACACGCTCGCTCCGGACACAGCTTCTTTGCTGCTTTCGAGCTTTACTTTGTCAAGTGAGTGTCACCTTTTTCATTAAGAACGCACTTCCGATCACGGGTTAGTATTATAAATTAAAATAAAATCATTACCATAACATATTATGAACACAAATAGTTATTTGTGTGCAAAAGACTCATTCTCTCTACCCATACTCAGGACCACTATTGCGATTGGTAGAACTAATTTATGGCCCAGTGAAAGACTGCTCAAATAGGTCTTATGAAGAATGAAGATTGTATTTATGTCGGCGAAATTTCCCCGTAGCAGAATACCATAAGATGGCCTATGGAAATAACTAAAATATACTAGTAGAGGCGTTATCACGTCACGAGCAATGACTTATAAGTGATTGAGGTCGTAAATCATGATATTAAAGTTTCTGCTGCTCACAAAAGCCGAAAAAGTTGTTGGATGTGTGTCCTATGCGCTCGGCTATATTTTACCTCGGTGCAGCTGTAGCCGTAAAAGAAACGAACAGTATATCCTTATAAAAATCCCCCTGCTCGCCTATCTGTCTCGGTGAAGCTGTAGAGGACATGAGGGCCAACAGCAATACACATACGTACACAAAAAAATTGGCCTTCACAACAACAAGGGCTGACCAACTATTTCTAGCTCTCAACGTTTTTTGTATTAAATCGCGTTAAGAAATGGGCGAGTAGGAAAGAGGGGATGCCGACTTCAATTCGAAGTATACGACAGAGATCCCATGTCCTGAAGCACGCAGCGAAGATCATACTAGGATTTCAGGCGGTGCGTGTCTGACATAGATAATTGTTTTTGACAGCATTTAATAAGCGACATTTACTTTTTTTCCAGCAAAGAAAACGCAAGGCAATGGGACCACCACGCACGATCCATCGCAGAGTGCGAGAGACGCTTTGGCGACTGCTTCAGATAAAAAATTGAGGGAGATTTTTTGTTAAATTTATTTTTAATCTTAATTAAGTATATTTATTTACAAATATTATAATTGAATATTCTGTTTCACTACCTTGTTTAAGTATCCTAAGACAACCTGTTTTTTTATTCTTAATTTACAATATTACTGGCCACAAATATTTCGGGTTAAAATTGAATAAGGAATCGGCTTAAAATAAAAAATTATAAAAATTAAAAAAAATATATTGCGCTTCATCATTGCGGTTACGCGCCAATCGATACTCATATAACTCTGAGGTTTGTCTATGGTACTATCAAACGATTTATTAAAGATTCGAGGTTCGAAGAAAGCGGCCGACCTCGTACAATTAGGACGCCAGCTGTCGTCTAAGCAGTGTAAAACATGTAAGGCCTTCAGTTGGGTTAGATGGATTATAGCACTCTCCACTCTTTAAATTCGTGTTATTTTTCTATACTAATATTATAAAGCTGAAAAGTTTGTTTTGTTGACCGCGCTAATCTCAGGAACTATTGGTTCCAATTGAAAAATATTTTTTATATTGGATAGTCTATTTATGGAGTTAGTTTATAGGCTATGTAACATCACGCTACGGCCAATAGGTGCGGAGCGTCTATGAAAAAATGTTGCAAAAACGGGAAAAAAAATCCTTTTGAGAACTTCTGTTGCGTGTGCCGCGTAAGCACACAAACAGTACGCAAAAATCATGTATGACGGAATTGTTCCCCTTTAAATGTTCTAAAAAAAAAGTTCCTTTACATGAGACATACCAAGTACCATTCTGTAGTCTACGCGAACGAAGTCGCGGGCACTAGTAAAATTCCAACCGTGACAAAATTGTACCTGTTGACAAAGTTTTATACTGGGTATCAGGAGACCGCTTCCGAAAACGAAAACAGACGATAGTACTAATACTACACCTTTGATGATGGCACGGAAAAAAAATTAATCCTGATTTAAGTCATTTTTTAAAACGTTATATTATCATTATTTACTCCATCATGTTAGTACAGCTAAATGAAACGAAAGTTTTATAAAAAAAAAACCAGCAATGAAACAAAATCACAAACATTTGTCGCTCGGATCAGCGGTTATATGCAAATAACACCGTCTTGTTATCGTAATTCACGACCACGGTGCATTTTATTTATTTATTATATTAAGGTGTCGCAGTTCATCTGATGATAAGTGTGGTATCCTCAACAAAGTCTTACACTGCCCACACCACTGAGATAATTATGTCTCCCACCAGCCATTGGCTCTCCGAATCGCTACTCACACCAATGTAACACAGCCACGTTATGCTGGTATTCTGTGAGGACGTGGTCCAGCCTAGCCGACCCACTAATGCTGTAGCTAGTAATGAACTACTGCGTTATATACTATTGTTAAAATGAAAAGCACTAACATACACACACAGGAGAGACATTTACAGAAATTAACCAAACTACGTTTCCAATCTTCACCAGATTACGTACTATCCTTACCTGCGAATTTGTTTTCTCTTGACTGCCACATGGTATAGTGGTTAGAGTAGCTGAGTGCTGCGTAACGGGTCCTGGTTTCGATTCCCAGCCGAGGAACAATGTTTGCCACATCACAAAATGTTGGTGGATCTGGGCGTATTATATATATGTCCCGAGTTCCTGACATCCGAGTCTTTCTTCGATCTTATTGCACGTGCATTACCTCGCAATAGGGCAAAAGACGAGCGAGTGTCTGTGTTTGCGCAAATGCTTACGGCACTGCTTATGGCAAATATAATGCGCAGTTGATGTCAATAGCAGCTGGGCAATAAGCAGAGGATATCGCTGTGGTTGAAATCAACCACGGAGGGCATCAACATATAAAAAACTTTTAGAATCAATTTAGTCTAAATTAGTATATTTTTTATTATCTAATTCTGCCACCTGTCGACAGATGGCACGATTCAATAAAAACTTCAAAACTATACTATCAACTGCATCAGGTATGCTATTATGGTACACACATTAATATTTTTAGAGACACTGGTGAATTCCTGTATACATAGGTGAAAATTTTTAAAGTTTTTTTTGGAAAAGAAAATTGGTCAAAAGCGTCAATAGCCTAAATCGTAATATAGCAGTGTTGTTGCTGTTTCACGTTTTCTTTAACAAAAAGAATGCTAGCAGGTTTATTAACAATATTATTAGCGGTGTTGTTTCTGTTTCACGTTTTCTTTAACAAAAAGAATGCTAGCAGGTTTATTAACAATATTAATATTAGCAGTGTTGTTTCTGTTTCACGTTTTCTTTAACAAAAAGAATGCTAGCAGGTTTATTAACAATATTAATATTAGCAGTGTTGTTTCTGTTTCACGTTTTCTTTAACAAAAAGAATGCTAGCAGGTTTATTAACAATATTATTAGCGGTGTTGTTTCTGTTTCACGTTTTCTTTAACAAAAAGAATGCTAGCAGGTTTATTAACAATATTAATATTAGCAGTGTTGTTTCTGTTTCACGTTTTCTTTAACAAAAAGAATGCTAGCAGGTTTATTAACAATATTATTAGCAGTGTTGTTTCTGTTTCACGTTTTCTTTAACAAAAAGAATGCTAGCAGGTTTATTAACAATATTATTAGCAGTGTTGTTTCTGTTTCACGTTTTCTTTAACAAAAAGAATGCTAGCAGGTTTATTAACAATATTAATATTAGCAGTGTTGTTTCTGTTTCACGTTTTCTTTAACAAAAAGAATGCTAGCAGGTTTATTAACAATATTAATATTAGCAGTGTTGTTTCTGTTTCACGTTTTCTTTAACAAAAAGAATGCTAGCAGGTTTATTAACAATATTATTAGCAGTGTTGTTTCTGTTTCACGTTTTCTTTAACAAAAAGAATGCTAGCAGGTTTATCAAAAATATTTATATTCCGGTTAACCACTCCAACTAAGCTTAATGCCTTTTATAGATGGTTCACGGACCATACGTTAAAGCATTAGGCTATTGACGCTTGGTTTGCATGATGATGGATGGATGCTTAAGGCAGGGTTTTCTTAACATCTTAACCATTGTTTCTCAACCTGGGACACAATACTAAATAACTTGTACAGGTAGGTCTGAGGTATCAGATGGAAAAGGGATCTCTTGCCCAAAATAATTTGGGAATACCCGCTCTGAAATATAAGCACGCTTGTCCTAATAAATCCAATAAAATTAAAACCACTATTAAACAATCCAAATTATTTATTGCCCACAACGAAACGATACACAATAGAAATTCTTATTCCAACAAATAAATAAATTTGAATAAAACCAAGCAAACTTACTGGTGTAAAAATATAATAAAAATGCATAAATTCATGTAATACTTAATAAATAAAGAAATAATCCACACCAGAATACAAAAACATATTGATAAACTCAATTGAATGTATTACTTAATTTTATGACTGCACGTCGTAGTAGTTAGAGTACCCGGGAGCATCCATGTTTGTACACCTGTTTCGCGGGTCGGGATTAGATTCTTAGACGATAAATATTTTTATGTATCATAAATGGTATATCTCTGGTCTGGGTGTATTGTGTGTACGTCCCGTGTCTGACACTGCACATGCATTACAGCGAGCTGGGGAGGTGACGACGAGTGAGTGCATCTGTTTACGGCACTATAATATCATTTGCGTATTTGATGTCACCTGGTATGAACCAGAACATTCTCCTTGATAGAAATTGACCAGGAGGGCGTATATTATTCAAATATATTACAAATTCATCATTAATTAAAATATTATGTAAAAATCATTAAACATTGTTACCATGTATTATGTAAATAGAATTGTATATACATACATATATAATACAGTCGTTGTTTTGATCGTTACAAACTTCCTGCTTCTAAATGTTTATTTGTAGATGTTCGTACCTCGTGTCGAATGCCCTATACTAAGAGGACGGGATGATCTGAACAAATCAGATGTTAACAGTCCCCATAAGGTGAATCTACTTAGATCTAGATCTCGGCATTTACATACATGACTTACAGGTTTAATATTTAGATTTTTTTTTCTTTGGTGCCATAAATATGAAAATATCCACAAAAAAAATATGTTCGAAAATTCTCTAAGATGTTTCAAGATGATTTTTACTTCAATATATAGATAATAAATATTTATTCAGTTCTATAAAGCGGATTATTGATTGCTCATGTACATTTTTCGTAATATAAACATTGCATTTATTTTTGATTATTTTGAGCTCACATTCGCTGTCCCTGTCCCCCTAATGTGAAATACATACTGTCCTTTTCTATTCGTTTAATGTGTGGTGAGACGGAGCTATGTTTGGCTGCCTTTCAAAACGTTTTAATATAAACATCGAGATATATGTAGAACTCGTATGATTTCCAATATTGGTGATGCTCGACAATAGCTGCAACGTTAATAGACCACGACAAGCACGACGCTCTCACAGAATAGTAGAATAACGCCGCTGGTATGGTCAATTTAGGGATATGCGGGTAGGATCCAATCACAGGTGAGGAAGTAGATGTCATGGGCCGTAGTATCTACCACCAGGTGCTGTGTCCTCGTTTATCAAAATTAATGTTATAAAATTAAGAGTTACTTTATTTCCTTAATAACCCCTCTAAATAATTACGGTAAGTGGGTATGTGGAGGGGGAGCATTACCAAGACATGACGTACATCTGCCGTTGCAGATGAAGAAGTTGCCAGCCCGCTGTGAAGTACAAGTGAGGTATACAACGATATCTTTCCTTAGTACGAGGCGCCCACCATGCCCCCATAAAAGTTGAAGATAGATTGGTATGTTCTTGCAGCGCGTGCAGGTATGTCGCCACCCCTGACGACTGAAATGGAATGCCTCATCACCAGTAATGAGGGTCTGCAGATCACCAGTCGATACACAGCAACGTTATACGTCTATTTGCCAGTTAAAATTATTAATCTAATTATAAATTATATTAAATTATTAATCAAGACAAATGTCTTAGGAATGTCGTAAACCACACATTCATATTTGTAAGATTAACATGTTTATCAAAGAATGCTAGAATTGTTATTAACGTTGTTAACATTCCGGTTAACCACTTCCAACTAAGCTAATGCTTGTGCTAGCAGATGGTTCACGACGATAGACGAATGGCGGATTCGAACCTGCGACCCTAAGTATCGCAGACCGTGCTCATACTGTACATTAGGCAATAGTACATGATAGTAAGTCAATATGATATGGATTTCCAGTGTTGATCTATTTAAATATTCCTATCTCTGTTATGAGCACTAAACTGCTATCTGTTATCCCTTTCTAAACATGAAACATCAGGCTGGAGTTCGAAAATATCACAAATTAAATACTTCTATAAACGATTTTTTTTGATGTGACGTCATTTCATTTGCAATTCGGTATAAGAATTTTAATAAGCATATTGCCATTACTAGGCTAATATATGTACTATTTTTGAAGATATCTCTGGTCTGTTTATTGGCAACACAGAAGTGACGTCATTCCCTGTAAATAAAACAGCAAGTTTTTATTTGGGAAAAAATTTATCAGGGAAAGCGTAGCGTTCGCTGCCAATGGAAAACTTTCTGGATTAGAGTTATGACGTAGTGATGACGAGAAGTATATATACAGGAGTCCGGTAAGTAGTCGACAAACTTTGAGATAGTATACAGGTTGACGGCTCACTCACCAGATAATAAAGTTACTTTAGTAAAAGTGTCGCCATTTTCAAGAAATTGAGTTTTTTTTATTTGTTCTAAAAAATACCACGACAATGGTAATCTTTCAACTTTCTGAAACCTCTATTAAAAAGGTAATTAATTTATGCAATATGCAGAGCAATTCTTATTTTTTTTTTCACCTAAGAACGAATAGTTGAATAAATTAATATGCTTTTTTTTAAATAAAACTTTTGTCATTGTCAACTTTTTCCAACGAAATTGGTCAAAATGATACTTGCATATGGTAGAAAAATTTTATATTAGAGAGTAGGTGACAATAGTAACAAAATGATGTACCTATTTGTACACACTGAAAAAAACATAAAAACAGTTTTTAGAAAAAATAACAATATCTCAATATCTCTAAAATGGTAACACTTGTAACTAGATTTTTTTTTTGTTGTAGAACGTGACCCGTCGACCTTCCCCTTCAGCTTGTGCTACTTACGCATTTTAATGTACAATAACAGATACATATCAACGTACGTCGATACTAGTATGTTCTAATTGTGGCGGACAGAGATAGCGCTATCCTAGTTTCCTGCTCACAGCAGTGCTGGGCAGCACTCTACTGCAGCTTCTTGCGCGCCGTCTTCCTGCTGGCGGCGTGCGAGGCCACGGCGGCCAGGCGCTGCCGCTGGGAGTAGGCCAGCGCCAGCGCGCCCAGCAACGGCACTATGAGCAGCGACGTGGCGCGCAGCTCTTGCTCGGACGCACGCACCTGCCGACACACGAACACACATAACGCTTGTATAGTTCAGTAAGCATTTATGTATTTCATTAGAAGTTCAACGAGAGGGCCGCCACACTTGCACCGAAGAATATTTAGGTACAGTAACTAAAAAGTTTGTGAGAGAAAGCTAACAGGTATAAATAAAGATTGACTTCCAGGATAAAAGTTTTGCCTGTTTTTACTGTATTACATATATATATGATAGATGTATATATATGACATATATATATCGCAGTTCACCTGATGGCAAGTGGTTCCTGCGGCCCATGACATCTACGCTCATCCTCGACAAGGAATCATAATGCAGACGCGTTGTCACCCTTGAGGACTGTGATGGAATGCCTCCTCACCAGTAGTAAAGGTCTCCGGATCCCTGCATTCACCAGACGAAACAGCAGGATTATGGTGCTATTTGACGCTGGTATACTGTGAGGGTGTAGCCCTTCCCCGGTCGGGACTGACCCATTCATTCGGCAGCTAGGAACAAACTGCAGCGTCGCTCGTATGTGTCATGTGATGATGGAAGGATCGTGCTGTCCCCACTTGTGGGGTGAAGTCAGTGCAGCACGATCTTTGTCGGTGTCTATGTGTGATCATTATAATCATATAAATGTTATAAAAAATAATGTAAAATATTTATGTAACTATATACTTAGGTGTGTTTGTCATCGAAAGGCGACACAGTTGAACATCCAATTTAACACAAATGGAGTCGCGTGATATTGCAGTTTGTCGTCGAGATTGAAACAGCTGGAAACAACTTGCCTTCATTTTTGAGGATGGCAACGCCCCTGTATTGACTATGGGAAGATGATTTAACTGGGGGTTACAGTCACTCTAAAACTTCTTTCAACATGAATAGATAGGAAAAACCACACCCTCACGGAATACCAGCATAGCGCTGCTGCGTTTCGTATGGTGAAGAGAGTGTAGAGATCCAGGGACACAATTACAGGCAACGAGACGTTCCTCTCAGTACTCAGCTGACAACGCATGTGCCTCTTGCCGCTTAGTTGAGGAGGGTCGCAGATGTCACGCGAAGGACAGTGTGCTCTTTGTCACCGAAAAAAAATGTTTTCACTGCTTAGTTTCTTTGGTTGACCAGAAGATAAAAAAGCCTCACCTTTGGCTTAAATTCAATATTGAAATACTTGTAGCGTCCGTCCGACACAAAGTACAGCGCTTCCTCCTCGTAGGCGTGCGTGGCCTTAGACAGACTGGACTCTAAGCGCAGCACGTAGGTCTTATTGTCGGCCGGCAAGCGCGGCAAGGTGTACATGAGGCCCGGGTTCGAGTGCGGGCCGTAGCCGGCGGGGTCCAGCTTGCTGGTGAACACGGGCGTGTGCGGCGTGTCCTCCAGCGCGAGAGTGAGACGGAGCGAGCGGTAGTGGTCCACCTGCGGTGCGTGCACCAGCACGCTGGCGTCCGTCAGCTGGTGCGGCTGGACCACGATCAGCCGGACGTTCTCCACGTCCAGCTCTTTCATCTGCAAATGTTGCGGTCATTGTGGATTGCAAGACGATGCTCGCATATACATTTCGTATATTAAACTTTATATATAAGATATGTAAAAACTAATTTCATGCAACTGCCAACCTGTACTACTTGAAATATTTTTTAATTTATTTATACTTCACTAACAACTTTTTTTATATAATATTAGCGATAACAAAAGAACACTCAGTCCAGGTGCGCTGATGGTAGGTGATGACTGCCTGGTGCCCAACAAACTTCGTAACTCGGGACCCTTGAACCACTCCTACCATTTTTTTTTAATTTATGATGAATGATTGTTAATTTAACATGTTTTATGAATCGATTCATGATTTCATCAGCATATAGTATCCCACTGAATCCCAATATGCTTCCCTGCCCAATGTTAGGAGCGCACACTTACTTCGATAACCGGCGGTGTCTTCGCAAGCCTGAGTCCCTTCAGCTCTGCAGCGGAGGACTCCTTCAGTTCTATTTTGTACACACAGTTCGGAATCAGGCCTCGGATCCTGTGAATTTTTATATTTTATCAAGAAAGCATCAAGAAATAAATAATTCCTTCTTTTTTTATTCTAAAATAGAAACAAGTATATATGTTTTTTTTCATAATTTAAGCGGTAAGCAAGGTGAAGCGGCGATGGGCTGGACATGCAGCTCGATAACCGATGGAGAAGAAAGGTTTTTGAGTGCCAATATCGGACTGGCAATCGCAGGGTAGGAAAACGCAGTCAAGATGCGATACCAGTACTGTGCTCTATGTAAAGAACGTATAAGCAAGTTTTATAATCAAAAATATGCTGTTTAGTCAAAAAGACAAACTGTGCTGGTATTTATTTATTTAACTTTTATATACACAAAGCATTTATATAAGGGAAGTAATATAGGAAAGGTATGTACAAAGACGCAGCTTATTTTACAATTAAAATCTTTTCCAGCAGGCCTACTGTTGGACATATTATCAGGGAAAAAAACATAGTGTACTAGCAAAAAATAGTTTTTGTTATAATTTAAATGACCATCAGGTTAGACCATTGTTTATCAACAATACAATTATATAGGATCAAAGTGTTTACCGGAAGGTGGCGTCAGGTGCGGCGGTTGCGTCCTGTGGCACGCAGCGCGCGGCCACCACGCCGTCCCGCGGCAGCGGCGAGGCGCGCACGCCCGCGCCTGCCACGCCCGCCCCGCCCAGCGACACCGCGCGCCCCCGCACCGACCACGCCACGCGCACCCCACTGCACCGCCGACACACATAGTACATGTACATGATGACAGAACAGCACGCGGGTCACACGCTGGTGAGTGACTGCTGCGGTCCGTGACACCAGCTTTGACCCTCGATAAGGAATTACAATGCAGATGCCTGTTTCCCCTGATGACTAAACTAATGAATTACATTATATAATTATATTACTATTTTACGATGGCATTCTGTGAGGTTATTGATGTATATCTGTAACTATAGGAGATATACGTCAGACAACGCAATAATAATACTTATAGCGATCTTAATGCGCTTGCGCATGATATGAAGTGATCCATCAAAACAGCGGCAACATCCACGTTACTGCTTATCTCTGCTGCAGCGTGAATGCTACACTCTCTCACAGAATACCAGCATGAAGTAGCACCATAACCGTGATGTGTTCCGACTGGTGCAAGGATCCACAGTGCTCCGGGATTACCACGCACCATAAATATTTGTTGTGATGGATTTCGTGCTGCGGCCAGAGACAAGCAGAAACAAAGCTCCACTCTTGACATAAAAAAACAAGCTAACTCTCGTGTAATGTCGTGTAAACTGAGCGCGTAAATTCTGTGCCGACACTTAACGTCCACGGGTACATACACACAAAATAACGAAACTCTATGTACAGAGTTTTATTTAAGGTAAACTGTACAGTATGCGATCACACACGGCAGCCCCAATTAGCAGCTACATAGTATCATTCGTCACCAATCGTTGTAGTGTGGAAACTCTTCAGAACACACAATGATCTTTTTTAGGGCTATTACAGCTTCACCGGGTCGAGAGGTTAAGACCTAAAGCACTCTATGGAGACCTTTACCGTTTATTTGTGGGTAACCAGCACAAAGGACCGATACCGATAGGAAGCCTTGACTTGGACTTAGCCTGTGCGCGAAAGCAACTGCCCCCAAGAGGGTCGAACCTCGGTCAGGTACTTCTATTGGATAAAATCTTATCATCGCTCCCGTTGCGTTTATATAACATGGTCCGTGATTAACTTTAAGGTACTGTTCTAGTATATGAGCCATCCAATTCGGAAAACGTTAAAGAAATTCGGCCAACATCAAACACGATCAAGTGTACCGGACACGAATCACGTATATCGAGTGTGTAAAACTGTCCTTATATAGGAAGTGTTGTTTTACAAGATGCGTTCTTCGTGCACAGGGTCGGAGTGCAGCGGTGGTGCAGCATTGTCGTCGTCTCCCTACTCAGCGGCACTCCCCGCTCGCGAGTATAATTAGATAAAGCTGTAGAGCTCTCTGGACCAACCGCAATGATCACACATAATAAAAAACAAGATGCGTTTCTACATCTCAATAATGCGGCGTTCAGAAGAGGACTGCCAGCTTTCGTTATATTAGTTATCAAAGGTGTGGACCTGAAGCGCAGCGTGTGGTCCGCAGCAGGCACCAGCAGCGTGGCGTGTGGCGGCTCCAGGCGGTACTCCTTGAGGTGCGGGCGCACGTAGTAGCTGGCGGGCGGCAGCGAGCCGAACCGTAGGCTGCCACTCGCGCCCGAGGCCGCCGTGCGCCGGTACTCGCCACCGCTGACCGACACCAGCGCGCCCTGCCCACACACCGCACCGCATGCTACAGCTGTTTTAATACTAGGGGGCGACAGACGAGCTCACAGTTCACCCGGTACGTTACAACACATGAGGCGTCCGCCCCTGACAAATGGAATATCTCGTTACGTGTAATTGGTCAACACCAACGCTATGGTGGTGTTGTGTGAGGGCGTGGTCTCTCCGACCCACCTTATACCTAATATCCTCTCTCTCAGAGGTAGAGTCACACTACAGCTCGTTTCTAGCTGTGACTTTAATGGGTCAACTCGACCAGGGAAGAGCCACCCAGAGTGAAATAGCAGCATACAGCATTCCGAGACCGTTATTGCTGGTGACTGTTACCGGCACCCCGTCCATCGTTCCGAGGGTGAATGTGTCATAGGCAGCAGCAGTCACTGAGCACCACGTCAACTGTGTGCTCCTAGCTCACCCACAATACAATAGACACAATCTCAAACTTAATACGTTATCAAACAAACAGCTTCTTTATTTCTTTTAATATCGCTCGCATACCTCAAGAGCGGAGCCGTCAGCCTTGTCCACCAGCTCGACGATGATTTCGGCCAGCTTGTTGGCGGCGATGGTGCCGCCCGCGTCCCTCTCGCCGAACACGTACGAGTCCTTCTCGGCGGTGATGCTGTACTGCTTCGCGGCGTCGAGCGGACCGAAGCGGTACGCGCCGTCCGACTGCGTCACTTGTATCAGTTTCAGGTCGTCTGGGAATGTTTTTAAAATAGATTTCTTTTTTAAAAACTAAGTTTAAACAGTGCTGCGAGGAGATGATTTTATGAGTGTTGAATGTGACAAACGTACACACACTTCACCTGATGGCTTCGAGTGATGACTGCGGCCTGGGCCACCCCTGAGGGCCACCCTAAGAATATCCGGATCCCTAATCTCAACACTATGTATATTATACTTTTTTACATATTTGTTCTGTGAACGAGTGTCCCTTCCCCGATCGAGCCGACCGATTCATGCCGTAGCAACGAGAAACAAACTGTACCGTAACCGTACCCTACACTAGACAAGTGTTAAAGTTAGTAGTGATTCAGAGGTTCCCAACCTTTTCTCATAGTACATTCTTCGCTCGCCATGACCAGATGCACGCACGGAAGATAACGCGTCAATTTCAGAATTGAATCGGGAATAACTGGTATACTGGCAAGGTGTTCGTGTCTGACACTCACCAGCACGCAGCGTAACGACAACGTCGGCCACCGGCGGCACTATGTGGCCGGACAGCGTGAGCCCGCGCGCTGCACGCAGGGTCAACGCGGCGGGACTGCACGCGCTGCGCCCGCGCACCCGTTGCTCGCCGCGCGGCGACACCAGCAGCGTCGACGACGACGCGGACACTAGCGCCACCTCACCCTGGATGGATTCATTACATTACATTTACAATACATTTATTGTGTCAGTAGTCTCCAAGGATCTATCACAACTTGCCTTGAGTCTCAACCTCTTAGAACAGAGCTCAGGGCGGTCCCTGCCTGACTGTCGTATGAAGCAACTAAGTTTAGTGCAGTGGCCACCATTGTTGATAGCTATACTCACTTCGGCCAAATACAAGGTATGTTCAAACACGTATCCCTCATCAGGGTCCAGTGTGGAAGTCAAGGGTCCGACGTCCCGCTTGCCGGCGTCCGTGCTGATGTGCAGCATCAGGTCTGCCACTGCGTCGGGGGAGGTCACCCGGACCACTGCAGCGTGGGCCACTGCTGCAAACTGCACCGACTGCAAACAAAAGTATAATGTGTGACGATCACCACGGCGATATCTTCTAGTTACTAGCTTCTAGGCACTCAATCGTCGTCTCCTTCCCTGTTCCGATATAATGCATGAGCAATAAGATCGAAGGAAGGTTCCGATGCAGTGTCGGCGACACGGGACACACGTGCAACAATTTGTGATACAGTTAGTCTCATCACTACATCACGCGGTTAAAGCATTATAAGTTTCGGATGATAATACTACGCCGCCGTTTCAAACTAAGCGTAACACGAATGGATACAAAGACCAAACTGTTACGTGATAGTCGTTTTAGCCTTTAAATGACAATGCATCCACGTTATGATTCCCCATCGAGGATCAATACCTATATAGCTCATGACACCCATGACATGGGCTCTTGTGAGAAGAGATAAGTTTCAGACGTTGAAAGGACATCCCAGAGGAGGCATGAGAGGCTCCACGGAGACCGAGCCCAAGACATGTGTTCGACATATTTTAATGAGTTTTCCGCTATGTTTCAACCGCCAGAGCCTTATCTGGTAGCCCGTGACAGTCGTTATACTGACGCCCCTCATCACTCCACCACTCTGGGTCTGGCCATAATACAACGAGGGCTCACCAGCAGCGTCTCCGATGCCACGTCGACCAGCACCTCCGCCGGCTGGAAGCGATGGCAGCCGCGTGGAATTAGCGTGTACACCTCCGATGTTGGAACACATTGCTGACTCTCACCAGATGGTACCTTGAGCACCCCTTGGGAACTCTTCGATTTATATTCAACCTGAAAGGCAAAAAAAATGATATATACGAACTTTCATTTACCGGAATAAAAAGCAGTATTCAAGTTTTTTGCGTTATTGAGTAACAAACTTTCCTTTTTTGACCTGGATTAACATATAGACTCTTGTATTTATAACGACCGCTAACAAGTCCCAGGGTCAAGGATTCATTTGGATACTCCTTGCTTCTCACACGATCAGTTATACTAAAACTAAAACTATACTAGTTGGATAATTAATGTACTCTGGCAAGGCATTTATATATATATATGTGTTTCTACATATACATAAATATATATATATATATATATATATATATATATATATAAAAGTTTAAGACCACCATAATTAAAGTAGGAAAGTAAAACTGCAATAAAATATTAAATGTTTAATTAACCTGTTTAATCATCTAATAGAACATTAATTGACAAACAATAAACTTAAAAAACGTAAAGAAATATTAACAGTCCATGCAAATAAAGGCTATAGTTAGCTAAACTGATTTTTCATCCAAAAATCCTCCTTTACATTTTATGACTTTTATCACAAGTCTCGGCATACGGGCAATCAATTTGTTAATGGTGTCTTGTGATATATTGTTCCAAATTTCGCATAACACTTTCCACATTTCTCCCCGCGAGGATGGGCCAAGATTACGCACTGATAAAATGAATCCATCTCCAATTAATCGCAACCCGGAAGAAACGGCATTTTGTTTTTAAATGTTATTTGTACTGTTCCTTTTTCAAAATTCCTTCAATTTTAATCGCCAGTTCCTTGGCTAGAGAAGCAACCCCAGACCATAGTTGACCCACCACCATGCTTGATTGCTGGGACTACACAATCTGACATCATCTTTTCTTGGGCACTGCGTCGAACTTAAATTCTACGTTTTGAACCGAATAGTTCAAACTTAGATTCATCGGTCCAAAGTACTTTTTTAACATCTTCAGTCCAATCTCGATGGGCCCACTGCACCCGTTTCTTCTTGTTTTGCGGCCTTAGCAGAGGTTTTCGACCGGCAACGCGACCATCTTCAACGTCGCATCTCTCAGTCGCCATTTTACTGTAGTCAATGATAAAGGTTTAACTCGGGTTTTGTTTACTTCAACGCGGACTTCTGGTGCTGTTAAGCGTCTATTTCGCTTGCAGGTAGCACCAATGAAATGATCTTCACTAGACGTGGTAGCTCTCGGCCTTCCCGAGCGTGGACGATCTTGAAAACTGCCTGTCTCCCTGTTTCGAGTTATTGTGCCGTGAACACAAGTTTTTTTTTTCATTATGTAAAACAACGATGCCAGAACGCACTTCATTGCTAATTTCTCGAGCTTTTGCCATTTTATGATGTCTTCACTGTTTCTACAGTAACAGTTTGGCCGACAGGGTATAGTTATATATATATATATATATATTAGGAAAAGTAAGGGTCGGAAGACGCTTCCTTGTGGCACACCAAACTCAGTTTGTAAAAATGTTATATAATATTTCATTGCTTACCTTGCTATCTATGAGTTGTATATCAACACATTGTTGCCTTCCTTTCAGATAACTACATATTCAGGAATAAGCTGGACCTCTAATTCCGTATGCTTCAATTTCTCTTAGATCATGGCAGACGCAGTCAAATGCTTTAGTCATGTCGAAATAGACTGCTGGTATTGTTATTTTAAGTGTCGTTGACTTACGTTTTTGAAATCCATGTTGTTCTGGTTTCAGTATATTCAATTTAATAAAAAAAAGAAACTTTAGTATTCTAATACGCATAGTTTTTTCATATACTTTTGATATTACCGAGATCAATGTGTCTGGTCGGTATTTATCAATATTTTTCTTGTCACCTTTTTTGTGTAAGGGCCTAACAACATAAAATTTAAACTGTTTCGGAGATGTTTCAATTTGTGTATTCCCACATAATAATGGGACTAACCTCAATATCTTGGTCTGACTTGATGACCAGCACATATCCGGACTGCTCGAAGGTCGGCACTGTAGCGAATTCCGAAGCCACGGCCACATTGTGCCGCGACTCCAGCCAGCACAGCCGGGACTCCTCCACGGACACCTCCACGCTGCCGGGCACGATGTCGGTGAATTCGTATTCGCCCTCTGGGAATATCAAAATATTTATTCATAAATGGAAATATATTCTACTGTCTGTTTGTTTCGTTTCGAAAAATATTTGCATTACATACATAGCATTTGTCAGCTTGATTCTTGATGCAGCATGAATGAACGGGGAGGGACCACGCCCTAATACCAGCATAACGCTGCTGTGTTTCATCTGCTGCAGGGTCCGAAGACCTTTAATACTGGCGACGAGGCATTCCACCTTAGACCTTCAGGGTGAGAACGCATCTGCATTATGATTCCTCAAAGGGGATAAATGTGGGTGTCCTGGGCCGCAATAACCACTTAGCAATGAAATAAAATATAGTGTAGAGATTTACTGTCGTTAGGTGAGACGGTGACTTCACCGGCGCGGGCTACATAGCCGCCGTCGGGCGCCAGCGCGCGCAGGCGCACGAGCGGCGCGTGCGCTGCGGACGTGCGCACGCGGCCGCGCACTCGGGCGCGCACCTGCGAGAAGGCAACGCCCGTCACGCTCTCACGGGATACCGCCACCGACCGAGTCGCCGGGTACCACCTACAAGTAGTAAAGAAATAAACATACAAGTAAACTACATATAATAAACCTACATACAGTGGTGGTCATATAATAAGAAACACTTCTTATGAATAAAGAAAGTATAACTTCAACGTACAAATATTCGTAAAAAGTATACACATTCAATAATTAATAATCATGCAATAATATGGCCACTCAAATAAAAAACTCATTTAATGCATTAAATATAAAACATATATTGCTTTTAATTACAAAATGAGTCTTACACATGTAGGAGTTTATTTTCTGTTACTGGCCGCGTGGACGCCTAATTAGAAACATTTTAAAAAAGCATCCATAGCTCGTTCTTTTTTTGAAATTGGAAAATAACATTTGTTTCTTGGCTTTTTCTATTATTTAGGCGGCAATTCAAAATTGAATGTGAATTTTATTTTGTTAAAAAAGGGCAAAAATAAAAGTTGTGACGCGTGAACTAGGCAATTAATTGTTAATTTACATATAGATAGTAAGTGGGCGTACAGAAGAATAGCTGAGCATTTAAATTGTTCTGTTAAGAAATTTTTTAATGCAATTAATCATTATAAAACACATGGAACTGTTAAAAATGTTCTTAGAAAGGCTCGGCCAAGAAAAACCTCGTCGGCCCCTTTATAATGTGCATGTTGCACATTATACACATGGAGAGCCACTTGACGTAATAGTCAGTGGCTGTTAAGGTATCGATTCCCACTCGAGGAAGTAACGTCTGTGTATCTTCCAAACTGTTACTGTACTATTACTATGATGATACTGTTTTGTATGTATGTATGTATGTAACGTCTTTGATTCTGCCGTTGCAGTTTCAGAGAAAACTTTCTCCGATCATTTTGCACATGCTTTACATTGAAACAGGGTAGGGGATGAAGAGAGAGTGCCTTTCCATTTGTGCGAATGTTTCCAGCAATATAATGATCTGGTGATAACTGGAAGATAGTCGACGATCTTCATCACATATGATTCTAGATGGCAAGATCCGACTCAGCTGGCATGGTATTTTGAAGTGATGCAATGTGTGTTCATATATAACTAACATGTACTTAGTTTGTTTGAAACAAGGGGTGAACTTCCCCATAAACAAACAATTCATCTAAATGTTTATCAACTACTACGGTTTCCATCTACGAAACTGAGATAAACGTGCATTGCCACCCAAATACAGGTGATATGATGGACTGACTTTATACCCGTGGTTATGTGTAAAATTACAAAAAAGGAAAATATGCATTAAAATATTTGATGTATCTGTGGAATGTGTGTTTATACCCTCAATAAATATATTTTTTGAGAACCCTGAATAAGGAATTATAATGCATCAGTTGTCACCCCTGAGAACTACGGTAGAATGCCTAATCACCAGTAATAAGCGCCTGAATATTTTTTAAAAGGATTTGATGAAGTGATATATAATATTACAATCGCTCAATTAATTTCTAGTAATCTGTACAGTGGATGCTGGTGGCTCAAGATAAGGCTTTGTGGCAATTTATGTGCGATGCCTACTGAGGGCAACGACAGGCTTTAATGATTATGAATCTACACTTACTGCAATCCGTCTCTTAGCTCCTCTTCTGATACCTCAACCTTTGCCGTGAAGGTCCCGGGTGGCAAGAACGTACACCAGGTACCTGCATATTAATTATAATTTTTAATTTTATTACGATATTTGGTCACTTCCATACAAATAAACAAGTTACTCACCATCTGGCTTCGGTGTAACATAAACAGGGGCAGAGTCCTTTGCAGTAAGTAGTATACGGCGTTGTTCTGGCGGCGACACATCGCCGCAGACCTTCCAACGTGCTGCCGCTGCCCTAGGGCTCCCCTGGGGTCCTGTTGTTTCCACCGATAACTGAAGGTCATCCAACTCGCATTGCTCTGTAAGAAACAATGACATATATCTACTTTTTCTCCTTAGGTGATCAATAACATATAATTCTTTAAATGTATTGTAATATTATATTATGAAGAGAAAGAAGTTATGTTGCATATATACTAGAGGTGACAAAAAGCACATAGATCATCTGATGTTTAGTAATGACTATAATATCTACATGCATCACCAACAATAATTGAAGATGCTGACTGATATGGAATGCCTGATTTCCTGTAATTAGACCATTGTGAATTATTTTAGCTATGATAATAGTTCAAATAAGAGGTAAAGAAGAGCAAAAGAATAGTTATAATAGTAGACAAAATTTATTTATTTAAGCTTCATACAGTTATGTATAAAAGCGAGTAACGATTTGTAGCAGCCCCGACTTCAGGAGGGAGAGCATTCCAGAGAAGAACAGATTGAACAAAGAAGGAGGAGTGGATAAAGTCGGAGTTATGAGGACACAGAAGTAGAAGTGTTGGTCGAGCGAAGGTTTTTATCATAGTTAAAGCCAAGGTATTGAAAATACGAAGCTAGATAGGAAGGAGGAGTAGGAGATGTCAGGATGGAAAAGTTATATCTAAAAGAATATCTAGAGGAGTAACTAAAATAATAGCTATAATAAGAAAGAATAGCTATAGAAAAGCTAAAAGAATAGCTAATAGCTAAACTATCCATAACATATGTTAAGCACCAGTTATATAAGAAACTCACCATGTTGAAAGCTGAGCGTGTAGACTCCAGGGTGCAAAGAGGCTAGAGTGAACTTGCCAGTTGCATCTGTAGTGCCGACTGGTGATCCATCGAACAGGACACGGACCCCTGGTATACCATTACCTCCTGGAGCATTTAGTACTGACCCAACCACAGTGAAGCCAGTTACCTAGAATTGAGATCTGGTAAATTTCACTCACCTAACCTCTGCTATAAAACTATTAACTTAGTTTCTTATTTCTCAAATGATGGTAGAGTGATGGTGGTAGAGTGATGCTGCAGTTTATTTATAACTGCAGCATGTATAGGTCTGTTTGACTGGGGCAGGACCACCCCTAGAATACCAGAGTATATGCATGCAGGGGTCCGGAGACCCTTTAAATTACTAGTGATGTAGCATTCTTAGTGCTCAGGGGTGACAATGCATCTGCATTATGATTCTTTATCGATGATGAATGTAGGCGACATGGCATATATATATATAAATATTTAAAAATGTCTTAATTGTAATTAAAGTTTTTTGTTTTTTATTATATGTTCCATCATCTCTCAGTGCTTAATTTCACAGTATGTCAAGTGAACACAGTCCGATCCATGGTGCCAGCACCAATGAAATTGTTAATTAAAATTTTAAGCCCTTAATTACCACATGAGTTTTGCGGAAGAAATATATTGTTAGGAAACTGGAATGTCTTCAAGATTAATTAAAAACATATGAAGTGTACCAAGTTGCTATGGGGCTGCAAGTTCGGCTATGATCCGATCAAAGTCCCTCTTTGCAGAGGAAGATAGTCTTCATCTGCTGAATTTTGCTTAGCAGTGACATTAATATAAATAAATATCACATACATATTAGATGTAGTCTAGTCCTTGACACTGCATATATGCACCTTCCTTAGGTCTGATTGCTCATGCATTACATCAGAATAGAGAAGGGGACAACAACAAATGAGTTGACTGTGTTTGTGCAAATGCTTACGGCAGTATAAAATATACTGCTTGGTTGATGTCATCTCTCAATAACCAGAAGATATAACAATTATCAAAATCTGCCAGGAGCACATCATGATTACATATTAGTAGTTTAATAGAGTTTGTAAAAGTTTTAAGTGAAAATTTTTTCAATGCACAGATACACAAATTTTAGTTTAATTATATATTACATTATATAATCTATACATATAAAAAAAACTTACTTCAAAAGCATTCTTGATGTAAATACTGTCATGTCTCACACTAAAAGGCACAGATTCCGGCTTGATATTGTAGCTTAGGATGGCCTGACCCGGAGACTTGGACAATGCCAGAAATTTATACTCCCCTGCAGGTACAAGGCCAAATTGAAATATTCCAGATGCATCGGTGACTGAGTAGCATATAGGTGAGTCTGGTACACCTTGTAATAAGGCTGTCTTGCAGCCTTCAACACGAAACTTTGTTTTTTCCTGAAATAAATAATACATGGTAAATTTATAATAATATAAAATAGTTATCTCAAAGGAGGAAATCAGATAATACCATAAAATTATACTCTTACTACTTACTTACCCTATTTGAATGTTAAATATTTATTTAATGTTATATATATCACTTAAAAAATAATACATTATTTTTAAACCTAAATAATGTTTGTCTAGACACTTGGATATGTTCTTGCTCTATATAGTAGCTTGGCTGTTTTTCAAATTTTGAAACTTATTTAATATAAATTTTAATTAAATATTTATTTTATATATAAATTTATAATGCTGAGAATAACTCAAGACCTCTCCATAGCTCACTGAGTGACTTTGGAGCTTCCTCCATGAATACATGGCTCAAAGGATCAGTAAGGTACAGTCCAATGGCCCGTCCAGTCAAATGTATCTTGTGAACCAATAACCAATGGGGAAAAAAGGTTCTTGAATGTTAAGCACAGATTTTGTTGTTAGTGCAATAGGCGACATATTTATTTAACAAATACATAAAAAAACAGGATACCTCCTTAGAGTACAGCAATACATATATTCCTGCAATAGGGCTACCAAATGAAGAGATGGAGCCTGTCACTTCATACCCCTTCACTGCAAGGACACCCACTGGCATGGCCGTATTACCTTCCATCACCTGCACCATTGCCTGAGATGGCTCTAGTTTCCATCTAAAAGAAGATTAGAATATGAAATTATTATCCAAAACTAGAAATAAATAAATTAATAGTTGATGTCAGTAAAGTTTCATCATCACAGCCTATCAATAGTCCACTACTGAACATAGGCTTTCCAACCCCATAGATTGGCAGAAAGCATGTTCCTGAGCCACCTGCATCCATTCCATCAACTTCTTGGAAACTTGCATAGGTCCTAGCTCGTCTAGTTGAGGTCATCCTACACTGCAACTGTCAGTCAGGTTGGTTCTCAAGAACCTTTCTTCCCTATTTGTTATCAGTTCCACATGAGTTATGGCCAACCCACTTCAGCTTGCTGCTACAGATGTCTATGTTGCATATTCCACCATGCAGAAAAGCAATCATAGCCTGCTCTCTAACTCACTAAGTGAATCTAAGCTTTCTGATACAGTGAAGTTTATGAAAAATTATTTTTAAAGTTACTCCTTTTAGAGAATCATGCGTTGTGATCCACAAATAAGGTAAGTAAAAAGCCCCTGTGACTCCTCCACTATAATATTATAATATAATAATCTAACTATTCCATAACTATTCATTAAAATATATAATACATATTTTAATGAATAGCTTATTTACATAGAGCAAGCTATAAGATTATATTTTTTTTATTATACTTTGTATTATTTATTGAACACATTGACCACCTGTAATAACTACCACAACCACCGCACCCATGAGCACCTAGCGGTTAAGACCCCACAATTGAGAAACAATATTTTAGTGTTGTGTCCCTCAGACAGTGAGAAGGATAAATACTTGGTACCTTTAAGTTTGTGCATGCCATATTGGAATATCTGCTTTTATGATACACAATGTTTACAAAATGGTGGTGTGGCTTCATTATTCACAATATTCATTCAGAACATTTTTTTAAATAAATTAAACAAATGCTAACAAAGGAATGAGGGAGTACAGTGGGAGTGGAAACTACTCAATAATAGAATTTATAGTTTTATAGAAGTCACCTTGTAGTTATAAAGTAGCTGTAGAACAAACAGATATGCTTGAATGTGATAAGACTAAACTATCCAGAATATCAGAGTAAAATATCAGTTTAATGCCAATTTGCTTGGTAAGCAAAGGCCTTTATTACTGTAGTCTTTAGGACTTTGTAATAGTCATCAAGGGTGAAAATCTATTGGAGTTATGTAGGTGTAATAAACTGCAGGAATTACCTCAATTTGTCACCAGTAATATCATAAAACAAATTAGAATATAATGTGTAATACATACCTTGGATGTGATGCTTTCACTGTATACTTTCCAGGGATCACTGGGGTAAAATGAAAGTCCCCATCACCCATAGTCAATGTCTCCCTAACTGCACCATTATTATCAACCAACTGCACTGTTATACCATTAGGCCCGCTAGTCTGCCCAGCCGTTATCACTCGGCCGGTAATACCAAACCCATTAAATGAAAAGTTTATATCTTGACCAGTAGAACACTGATCTGTTTCACCGTCAACTAATAATTCCATTTGAGAAGGTTCAAAACTCCACCCAGCTGGTGGATGGACTTTAAGGATATATCCTCCATGCTCGTACATAGGTAGAAAATAATATCCATTTGTGGGAGCACATTCAGTTCTTTCTTTCAGAATTCCTTCTTTAGTATACCTAAAAACATTTATGAAATTAATTACATGCTTCAGTTTGTTAAAAAAATAATTTTTATAGCTTGAATTCATTATATTCATTCATAATCTTGTTATAATATATTATAATCTAATTTGTAATAGGTTAACTTACAAGCCGATTTCTATTTTTGAGAAATCTAAATTAACATGACTTTTCACAAATCCACCGCACCCAAGAATTTCATTCGAACGACATTGCGAAAATAAAATTATATGATATATAAAAAATAATAATTTGATATGATAATACTTTAGAGTCACCATATTGCTACAGAATGAGATGAAATCAGATGACAAACGAAATGACTATTTATTACCAATCATAGACTATGTACAAAACTGTTTTTTACCATAAATAGCGACACATTAGCCATTATGCATTAAAAGCTTTACGCCGATTACGATAAAATATTTGTCGTTTATATTTTATTTATTATTTTATATAAAAACGTCAAGTACGTACCTATAATACTTTTCTTTTTTTATAGAATCTACCGAGAAGCAGCTCATCTGATGGTAAGTGATATCGCCGCCCATAAGAGTCGCAAATGCATTGCCGGCCTTTATGGAAGCTCTTTTCTTGTGGGTCCCTAAGTCGTATCTGTTCGGAAACACCGCAGACGACAGCTGATCCCACAGAGTAGTTGTGCGTGGCAAGAAATCACGTGTAAAGCGCATAGTGGTGGAGTGCAAACCATCAAGTTGATTAGGATGAAATTTTGAATTCTGTCATGATGTATGATATTTACGTATCTTTAAACTCAGCAGCTAGAAGTAATCCAAAGAATCCCTCAGAACACTCCTCATGGTACATTCGGTAAAAATTAAAAGAGATGCAACATCTCTTCGCAACGCCAGTAAATCAAGGCCATCGGAAAGTACCTGGTCATCAACGATTCGAGCCGCTCTCTGTTGAATGCGGTCAAACGGAAGAAGTTGGTACTGGAGTGCCTCGCCCCAGAGATAAGAACAGTATTCCATGCCGAACTTGCGCTTATAAAGTTGCAAACAGTGGGCAGATATGAAATACTGTCTCGCCTTGTTTTGGGCTTGCCCTCTAAGTGATTGCGGAACTGAACGTCGCTCGATATGTCAACGCCAATGATTACGATATTAGCTGAGCAAGACTCCGGTTTGTAAAATAAGGAGATGGGACAAAGGGATTCTTTTTTGCGGTAAAACGAGCAAACTTCTCGCACTATTATGAATCCGAATATTAGAAAAAAGTGAGTCACGAGATTGTTGTAGCACTTCTTGTAGTCCTCTTACAACACACAAAATTACTGCAGGCTTAAAATGCAGAAAGCATTTTCATTTATTTTTAGAGTTTCAGTTTTATTTATAGGATGCGCTGCTGCGTATGTACCGCACTGAACTTATAACTTACATTTTTGAAAGAATTATAGTAAAATATAAAAAAAGCTATTGCACCTTATTACTTCGACACACCAGAAGTTTACCAACATATTTAAATAAGTTATGTACCTCTTTTAAATATTGTACTGAAACTATTTAAATAAATAGCCTAGTATTGGTAAATAATGTAGTTTATTAGTTAAATGAATATGTAATACTATTTGATAAATTTAATTACTTATTCCATTCCATCAATATACCAAAAATATAAACATATATTGTTTAATATATGATATATTAGATAATATCTTTCTATATTGTATTGATGATGTTTTGGAATAATATTTTTTTTATATTATATTGTTTTATTTAAACCATTTTAGAAAGCAATGTAATATAGTCTTGGAGTGGCAAAGTGGGCTCATAGCAAACATTAGTAGGTGGTGGTAGGTTATATTAAAAATTGTTTGGAGTGCAAAGGGTTATAAAATTACATTTTTGTAGTTAACAGTTAAAAGTACCTTTTACTGCCCTAACAACCTGTAATACATAACATACATTGCAAGAGTAGAAGTATGTAGTAATAATAATTTATTGGTAGCAGGTGATTTTATTACTGAAGAAAACAATATTAAATTAAATATTGATATCAAAATAAGATTAAAATAAACTAAACGACTTAATATAACATTTTTATAGAGTTAAAAATAAAACTAAAGAATTTATGTTGCTATGGCAGTTTTTGCCTTATTCTGTATAGGTAAAAACAACTTAAATTCAGCAGGTAATTCATCTTCAGAATATAGTCTATCGGAGAAATAAACTCTTCGAATTCGACAATTAGCATGAATTTGGACTCGAAGTGTTTCAACATAGTTTGTTCCATACGCCCTTCGAGTGAAATCAGCCAGATTGAACTGAATCTGATTCCATCCTTCGTCAAGGCGCATAGGCATTGTGCATATAAAAGGTTTCACACGAGTTGTTGACTGATAATTACTTGCACGGAATCTTCTTCTCACATTTTTATCATCTAAAACCTGCAAAAATGTGATTAAAAATTTTAAATTATTATTATGTGATATCATAATTGTACTATATTTTACAAAACATTTATTAAAAAAAATGAAAGTAAAAATATTCTAGAAAATTGAATTCAATAAATTTCAAACGCACCTGCACTTCAAAAGTAAAGTACTTTTTTAGATTTTTTATTATCATAACCAAGAATGGCAGCTTGATGCCCAGAGTTTTCTTTGGATCTGCTGGACATGTAATGTAAGTAGTGCTCACATTAGTCCCCACTATCTCTAATACTAGACTCTGGATATCGTTGTCTGTTATTCGTTTTATGTGCCCATTTCTTACTTTTTTATCCCAAATTTGTAAAGGTTTGCTGCCTATGCTGTAAAGAATTGATAGGAAACCAGACTGGAAAGTATTCTTGAACATTGCTACGAAGTTACTCTGTAACTTTTTTGCATACACCTTATTCACATTTATCAAAAGTTGAACTGCAGATGTTTAATCAATACAGTAAACTCTTCCTGGTTTCATTACTATTTGACAGAATGACAGTAAACACGAGAATTTTGAACTCGGCCATTGGCCATGCGTTTGTTATCATGACAGGATTACCATAGTAACGAAAACAAAAAAAAAAGTTATTGCTGTTTTCCATTCTACGCATGTTTACCTCAAGAAGGAATTATCACCGTGCAAGAATATTAAAACTAATTTGAAATAGTAACTTCACATAGTTGTATTAGATCACGTTTAGTCACTTTATATTTATTAACTATTTAAGGCTTTGAGTAATTCAAATCACCACAAGTACTGTAATAAAAATGTAATTTTTGTTTTACCTAGACGTTTTACGATGAAGAATATAAAATTTTATTGCATGGTGTACTATTCAAATTATATGTAAAATTTATTATATTTTCTTTATTTTATGAAAATATGTAGTTGTTATGGAAATCGAAACGTAATGCGTAACTTTGACAGCATTATTAATATCTGTGGTTTAGGTTACTCCGATTGACATACACACGGGAATCATGCGATGCATTGTATCGTTTACATCTCACAAATTATATTATTCTTAACATCGACCTGCTGTTCTTTAAGTGATAATGGACTGATATTTCGTTTTTATAAATTAGAGAAAATAATGGACTGTTGTGTATGTGCTTAATCTGTGTTCTTGTATTATAGCTAAAATGACGGAAAACTCATCAAAGAGGTAAGAATAACTCGTTGCCTACTTTTCAAGTTTTATTATCTTTCTTCAATTCTTATGTTTATATTTACCTGACTTCGAAAATTTCGTAATTAGACGTGGCTCCGTCTTTATAAACTATGACAGTTCCAATACACTGTGATCTTCCAAGACTCATGAATTAAATAAATTTGAATGATGAATGACCATACATGTAACTTATCTTATAGTAAACTTTCAAAAATAGTATATAAAATCTATAAAAATAGAAGTCTTTTACTGTCAAGACGACTTTTAAAAATAGAATAGAGTACAGGATAAAAGTTTATATTTTTTAATAACCAAAAGAGGTCCAAGGTACAGATAATGTTGGTTTTTATGGTCTACATTATTTATTCAAAATATTGTGAGTTATTATATGAATGAGGTTAATAATAAACACAAAGTACCATTATAGTAAAATTATTTAAATCATTGTCTCTTCTTGTACAACTATAACATTACTGCAAGCTTTTATCTATGTATAAGTGTAAAAAGCAGTTTAGTTTTCATATCAATTGAAAAAGTAAAAAGTTTTATAGAAGTATTTAAATTGTTTATGAGTTATTAAAAAGAGATGATTTATACCACATCTCAAAAACAATGGGGTTAATGATTAAATATTTTTTATTTATTTACATAGCAAAAGTAGTTGAGATGTTATTTTATGAAGTTTTAGTGTTCAAATACAATCACATTTGGTATTAGGGGGCAATGTATGTGATGAATAATAAATAAATATATATTTTTTCATTTATTAACATGTTTGGGGTTATTAGATTTAACCCTTGGCTAATTATGAAAATATTCAATAAATTAAAAATAATGAAAAATAAGTAGGGCTTTTATTAAAAAATATATATATTTCTTTTTACCTGTATATATGATTAATCAAATAAATAATTCAATAAATTATGGAAAGAGATAATCATATATAATATATTATATATAATATAAATAATTAAAATTATAGACAAAACATCAAAATTCAATATTAATAAATGGGATTATAATATAAATGAAGAATTGCACTAAAAATGTGCATATGTGTAATAATTATATTATCAATTGGATGTATATTGAAGCCTTTGTACTTTGTTGCCTGAATACTAAAATATGTATATTTGTGATATTAGGTTATGAAAATTGGGACACAGTTTACTAATGATTGTAAGTAATTCCTGCAATCTGTCATCATACACTATATCATCATATGCACAAATATTCTCAAACACATATGCTTAAACACCTTGTGAGATATCCAGTTTCATCTACTCACTAAAATTTTAGCATTAAACTACTTATTTTATGCTGGACTTCAAAAGTGTGGTGTAACTCTACCACATATATTGAATGTGTAATAAATGCATAAATTATTTTATACTATGTATAAATATTTTTTGATTATGTAAGTTTTTTGTTTATTTCTAAATTTAATAAGAATAAAAAGACATTATGCTTTCATGTGCACACAAGAAGTATGTTAAAATGTTGTATACACATATATCCATAGCATTTAGTACACATCTCTTTTAATTTATATGTATAGTTCGTAACTACCCACAATTTATAAAAATGTGCATAGAACAAAAAACAAAATAATTCTTTCTCACATTCAACATATACACACACACAAACAAATCTGTTGTTTACTAAACATTTTTTTATAAAAATTGCTAGTTGGTGTTTCTGTTAAGAAATTTTTCATTTGTTTAAGATTACCTATTGTATAAAAAGACAACAGATTTTTGACATATCTCCATTTCCCATGTGTTGCATGGTGAGCCAAGTGTGATAAATTGATAAATATATTGAATAAGTCCTATTATTTATGGTGTTACATTCTTTATTCAATTTCTTTTAATTTTAAATATATTTCAGTCATCATTGAAGTAGGTTATTATTAAGTCAAGTATTGAAAAATTTAACACAAACTAAAACAATTAAGAGAATAAATAACACCGAATATTATATCCAAATTCATTGTTTCATTGAAAACAAAACATTAATGCAAAAGCATTTTTATTTTGTAATCTGAATCTCTAATAAGTTTTCATATCAGTGATCTATTTTGTTTCATTGTATTAAATTGTATAGATGATAATATTATAAATGTGAAAATTTTTATGTTTGTTATTCAGTCACACAAAAAAGACTGAATGGATTTGCATGAAAGTTGACACACAGACAGCTTATAGCCCGGATTAACACAGGATCCTTGCATTTACAATGGTGGTTACATTTCATGATCAAGTTTCATGGTCAATCTTAAGTCCCAGAGCCAAAACTGAAAATTGCAAGTATTCATTTGGGTACTCCTAGCTTCTAACAAAATTAACTATATGTTGGTTGTGCAAGAGTATTGAGTGCCCAAAACTTACTTATTTTGGCGGAAAATAATAAATCATACAATGTCGTTTTACATATTTTTCATTTCTCTCTGGATCCTATTCTGGAATCCATGCAGACGAAGTTGCGGGCAGATGCTAGTTATCTATATTTTGAAATTATAAAATACCAGCGCGTAATAACGAACACCAAGTTTATTCTTGTACAACGGATGACACAAAAGGCTGCTAGGCCATTCAACCTGTGACTATAAGAATTATTTCTACATACAATACAACATGCCAACAGATATATTGCAGTGTACAATAATGCGAAAATTTCTTTCCATTGTAACAAAATGTCACAAAATGGCCGCGAACTCCCGCGCGCGGGAAACATCCTGACAGCGCTATTGTTTCCAAGTGTTGTCGGAAATTTTAATCTAGATCGTGGCGTAACTTTTTTTTATTAGTTTGAAGAAATTTTATGGTTATAGCGGATCAGTTTGTAAGTATGTAAATAACTTTATCGTTCTCTTAAAAAATTTAAAAAAAAACTGTCATACCTGCCCACCTGAATTTTGAATTCGAATATAATTAACTGTTTATTTCGTTCAACAAAACATGCCTCCTGACACTTTTCATAGTCAATAAAATTAAATAAATTTTTATAAATGATGTTATATATATTTAATTTTTGGAACAGAGCAGAATAGCAATGAATGATATCTATTCTGTTAATAATCTAAAGTAAATATTACGAGATAGGAAATATGTTACTAGAGATTATGGGATTGTAGATAAACATGGAATAGATAGATATCTATTCCATGTTTGTGTGCTCATATCTTGTTTAATGTCTGATAGTCATCACTGTTAGTAAACAATAAGCTTCCTGAACAACATAGGGAGAAAATTATTGTTGGCGAGTTTTCTTTCCAGTGGTATCTTTGGGAGTTCCACTGGGTTCGGTTCACGACACATCCTTTTCCGTCTGTATACCCTTGGTATGTTTAATATTGTCAGATCATACTAGAGTCTATTTCTACGTGAGCAATGTCTTGTAGTTTTCCAGTCATCTAGCCGTTATTACGAGGCATAACAAATGCATAAGGTTCCCATTAGGCAGGCGTGTTATTGATTACGTATGGAGAGGGGCACGTTTATGGGCAGCGGGGTATTGTCAACACCTGCGCGCAAGGAGCGGTGGCCGTGAGTCAGTCGGATGGCTCGTCGACGGCTCGCTCCAACTGTGCGCTCCGACGCGCAAACGAACGGTATTCCAATCGGGGTCACGTGAATGACTAGGCTAATGCATTCGATTGCAGTTCGCACTAAAGTTTTTGGTGAATTTCAATATTTTATAATTCATTGAATTAAATTATAGATTTGGATTTTCAGAAAGTTTAGGTAAATTAGACGTTAATAATGAATATAAATTTTTATGGAACACAACAATTGTGGTCCCATTACTTATTTTATGCTAGTACTTATTCAAATAATATTGATTCTATCATCAATCAAGTTATTAATAATAGAATTTGTTAAAAATATCGTACAGGAGGTAAAAGTTAGGCTTTATAAGCTCTATATTTATTAGAACGATTCGATGGAATGCTTTCTTATCAGTAATATAGTGATGGGTGGTAGATATCACCCACCACCAACCATGTGCTCTTTTATCATATGTTTATTTAATCAAATAAACAGATCACATACACTCCCAACCATGTTCTATTTAATAAATATTATCGGATTAGGAATTGGGTAGGGTTCTCAGGAGCCGCGTAAGTAACCGCCTGTATATATATATATGTATATATATATGTATATATATATATATATGTATTTATATATATATATATATGTATTGATATATATATATATATTTATATATATATGTATTTATATATATATGTATATATAAGATCGTCCACGCTCAGGAAGGCCGAGAGCTACCACGTCTGGTGAAAATAATTTCATTGTTGTTACTAGACGTAGATGTAGCTTAGACGCTTAACAGCACTAGAAATCCGCGATGAAGTAAACAAAACCCGAGTTAAACCTTTATCATTGACTATAGTAAAACGGCGACTGAGAGATGCGAAGTTGTATGGTCGCGTTGTTGTTCGAAAACATCTGCTAAGGCCGCAAAACAAGAAAAAAAGGAGGCAGTGGGCTCTTGCCCATCGAGATTGGACTGAAGAAGATTTTTAAAAAGGTGCTTTGGACCGATGAATCCAAGAACTATTCGGTTCAAAACGTAGAATTTTCATTCGGCGCAGCGCCCAAGAAAATATGATGTAAGATTGTGTTGTGATATTTTTTTGTACTTAAAGTTGTAATTAACAATTTCATGGGTGGTCAAGGATCGGTCTCCGTCTGCTCGCGTACCCTGACATTAAATGCGAGCTCGTAAATACTGTTCCACCGTGGCCTCTCCGTGTATATGTTATTAATTATTACATATTTTCCTGTCCCGTATGTGACTGATTGCACTACATTCAGCTATGAAGTAATAATAATAATGGTGAACGTAATTTGTAATGTAATATATGAACAGAGTACGATATATACGAAGGTAGTGAAGCATTGCTGTCCAGTACCACCGGGTATCCACGTGACTAAGTAACGTCGACATAAGCGTATTCATATCACTAATTATATGACGGCGTATTCATTTTAATGGATCGGCAAGATCGAGGATAACCTCGCCATTATATAATATACTACCAGCGGGAGATAGCAGCAGAACCCTGGGGACTCCTGTAACTGGGAATACCAGTTCAATCCTCAGAAGTGAATACGCATGTGTATCTTAAATCTTCGTGAAGGTTGGATAGTGGGATAGGTAAATATTTAAGCTATATATTATATATTATACCTGAAGAGGTTATACATATATATATATATATATATATATATATATATATATATATATATATATATATCGGAAAGGTTAAGGTTACAAGTTTTAATGTTTTTTTAACAATTTATTAAAGGATGTCCTGCCGTCTCACTACTAACATTAAATTACTTCTTTAAATCTTTTTTACGACGACGAAGCATAGTATTGGCTATTTCCAGTTTATATTTTTCTGACTTTATACTTACGATATACTCTGGCTTTTGTCTTTGATTCGAACCTACCATTAGGCGTATGCGCCGGCCCCTAAGCCACGCGGTGCCTATATTTAGGGAGATTATTGACTGTATGATCCAAATATACAGTTGTTTATAGAACTGCCTTGTATTCCATTTCGCCAGTGCTAAATGTTAACGCGTGGGTTCGTTGCGGAGTGAGCGGTGGGGGGAGGGTGCTGTTTGTGCGGTTTCTGGGTCGTCGATCTTGGCTGACCCGTCGCTCAAAGAGCCCATGCTCTATAAGCCCTCCCCGGCGATCGTTTAGCGGCTTATTCCGGCTTATGATGGCTAAGCGATCACTTTTTTTTATTATCAAACATCATAGTTTTTAGTAGAAGATCATCAATTTTAAATGCATTCATCGTTTTCTGATGCAACGTGACTCTACATCGTACTTAAAATCCAAAGGTGCTTACGTCGAGCGCTTATTTTGTTTTAAAATAAACTTATAGTGGCTTATGTCAACTTATAGTGGTTAAGCGATCAGTATTTTTTTTACAATTACTAAACCCATAAGTAATGGGTTAAATTAGTTCAAACAGAGGCGACCCATACTGAAAACTAAAAACAAGGCTCCCAGAGCGCTCATTTTTTTTAAACAAAGACATTGATATCGACTTATGCTAGCTTATTTTTATTTTTTTACTCTTTTTGTTCGTTATGGAAGGTTTTCCAGGGCAATACCCAGTGGCATTCTCTGGCCAGTCAAACCTAGGAGAATAAAAGAAACAGAATATGTTACCAATATACGTAAATACATATCAATGTATACATTTACACAAATAGCCATCCATTTTTTTTTAAAGTTGTAATTAAGTCGACATCCGTGGCGATTTAACTACTTAACGAATCAGTTGGGTGTTAATGACATGACTGAGGAAATATTAAAATTTCAAAAGTGTGTGCGACGTACGTTTATATTGAATAAAAAAAACTAAGACAATGAAGATAAAACGTTCGCTTGGTTAGTGTTGAGGCATTCCATCTTAGTCCATTTTTATAGAATAGGTGGCAAACGAGCAAGTAGCTCATCTGAGGTTCCGAAGTCGTATCGCTTCGGAAGCTTCTACAGCTAGCGACAGTTGATTTCACAGAGTAGTTGTGCGTGGCAGAGAATTTCGCGTAAAGCGCACAGTGGTGGATTGCCTACCATCGAGATGATGAGGATGAAATTTTGAATTCTGTCGTGATGCACGAAAACTCAGCGGCTGTAATGAATCTGATGAACTCCTCAGGGATGACGCATCTGCATTACGGTCGATGGCAGAGGCTCAATATGCAAAAGCGATAGCACTGTTGGCTTTCTTTAAAAAAATACGGTGTATGCGCGAATTATTGCTGCCGATTAATTTAGATCCATGGATACACACGTCGTTCACCCGAATGTAGGTCAAACAACTTTGCCGCGCTTACGATAGCACGTTCCGCGTAGGAAATATATCATTCGTTGTGAATACGAAGAGAAAATGTGTTGGCAACTAAGTTATTTTTATTAATTTTTTAAAGTTTATTTTGCAAGATTTTTTTAATCGATAATGTATTCTTTTTTCTTTACAACTTTATCCTGCCTTACAAGAAGATTTTCAATACCTCGTAGAAATCACACGAATTTGACTCGAAAAATTCATCCAACCAAGATCACATTTCTCCATCAGTATTAAATACAACTCCGCGAATAATATTTGAAAGATATCAGAAGAGGTGCAAATCCAAATAAATGAAGTCGAGCAAAAAATGAAAACATAGATAGAACAAGTCAAAATAACATACGAAATAATGCCGAATATGAATGTAACAAAAACGGAAAGAACTTAGTTTCCAACCTAATAGATTGGTTTGTTAGAAAATAAAAATAAAACTACAGGTTTGTCCTGTAACTCGTAACGATCTCTGTACAATTTATCTATATTTATTTATTTGCACAAATAAAATAAAATTTGTGAAGCAAATTACACACACATCACAATTAAAAAAAAAGGTGGACTTTATGCATACAAAAAAGGATTCCCTACTTTTGGGTTGAGCAAACAATGTATTGTGGCTATAATAAAAAATACTTATTTTAATTTTAAGGGTATATAAATGTTATAAATAATATAATAATACAAATAAATATACATAGTAAATACATTCCTTTTTCCTATGAGAGTTTTGTATGAACTCAAGACCTTAACTCATGATCCAAGCTATAGATAATTTTCTTAAACCATTCACATTGAGAGTAACAAACGAGTTCATTTGATGGTAAGTGATTTCTGCAGTGCATGACATCTACGTTCATCCTTGACAAGGAATCATAATGCAGATGAGTTGTTACCTTTGAGGACTGAGATGGAATGCCTCGTCTCCAATAATAAAGGTTTCCGGATGCCTACACTCACCAAACGAAATACAGCAGCAATATTTGCTGCTATTTCCCGCTATTATTCTGTGAGGGCGTGGTCCTACCCCGGTCGAACTGAACCATTCATACTGCTGCTAGAAACAAACAGTGGTGTAACTCTGCTGCTTCTAAAACGACCAAAAACTAATTTATTGAATTTGAATTTAGACGGGATATGTTGCGCTTGACGGGAATATGGTTTGAATTAGGACAACGTCCGTCGAGTCCATATAGATAGTATAAGTAAATAAATATAATATAGTGAATACTATTTACTCGTTGGTGATTGCCGACAAAAACGCAGTCTCGTGTGCAGAGAACGGATCCGAGGCACGAGCAGTTAAAGAGACAAAATACGGAATTCCTGCTGCAGGAATGCGTGGGCCAGCACCGAAATAGCCAGATATTAAAAGACAATTGGCGGGGGCCCCGTAGACAGTGTGTCTTTAGGTTCGTCGCTCGCGCACACGCTTGAAAATATTGTCGAGTTTTGTTACAAGGGTCGCGGTACCTCAGTGTGTAAGCGTTTGCTTTTAATTAGACGGTATGCGAGTAAACCGAGCTCGATCCGCGGCTACCAAAGAACATCGTCAAGGGTCGGTGAAGGAAAACATCGCGAGGAAACCTTAGACATCATGTGAAAGTAATCAAAATATTTTCGAAGATATATTAAGTCTGCTAATCCGTAGTGGGGCAGTAGCTGAGAAGGAAGCTTGTCGGGGAAGGACATTATTCGGTTAAAGGAGGCCCAATTATTCGTAACGAAACATGCCAACCCTTAGATCTTGAATCTAGACTGAGTATGAATAACTTACTATCAATCAGGTTTACTTTGTGCTCATTTGTCGCCATTACTTTGAATAAAAATATTCGTCTATTCTCGTGAACTATCTCTTAGTACATTATGATCTTAGTGTTAATGGTAATTGTGTATATTATAGCATAATTTGTTAAAAATAAAAACCAACACGTCACCTATAGTCCTACTCGTTTCTCTGCGAAATCCGGTTTCCTATACTCATAGTAAAAAATATTGCAAATTTATACTTTTATTCCATGCTGGTACTAAGAGGACGTGGTCCTTCCTGGTAGGGCCAACCTGAAAGGCTCTCAATCATATTCCTCGATATCTAAAAATAATTTTACCGCTCATGCCAAAGCAAGCCACATTCCTACTTATTTCATTACGTACTTTCATATATTTTTTACCGGTATAAATACGGGTAATGTAGAATAAGTTGTTACTGAATTTACCATGGGGAATGTTCTGTGGAGTTGTCCGGATTCATTCCATCCGCTGTGTTTGAACATCATTTGTATATCATGACATATTTTAAAATTACATCCTCATCATCTCGACGGTTGGCAATCTACCACTGTAAGCTTTACCCGAAATTTTCACAAATAGCTTCTACGTATGGAATCAGCTGTGTGATATTTCCGAACGGATACGACTTAGGGATCTAAAGGCTGGCAGTGTATCTGCTTCTCCTCTGGTGTCGTGATGTAACGGTGATCACTTACCAACAACTGAGCTACTCGCTCTTGCCACCTATTCTATATAAAATAAGTAAGAATCAGGTGTCATATGTTCCAGAGATTTGCACAAAGCTGTAGACACTAAACTTACAGCAAATTTAAAAATTAGACTACCCATTTATTAATGAGAGCGCGTCCGGGCGGTGGGCAGCGCAAGCGGTAGTGGCGGGGAGGGGGCGAGCCTAGACACGACTTTAATGAGTGATTTATAAGAGAAATGTCACAAACAAGTTGAGTATGGTAAGAGCCATTGCAATGCACACACAACTTTTTTCGCGATAATCTCTACATTTTTCTCTCTCTCAATCTTTTAATTTCACAGATGTGTTCAGAACCGTAGCAATTAACAGCTATTAATTGTGGTATTTAAAAAATATCCGTATATAAATTTATAAAAAATGTATTATCAGGAATTGTGTATAAGTTAGAAATAATGAGATTATTCCAAGACACATTTTTCATTACTGAGTCTAACAAAAGCCTGTAATTGGCTGTGAAATTAGTTTAAAAAAGTTTAAAGCTTTTTTGTTTTCGTGCACATTTTACCCATTTCCGAATGTTCATCTGCATTTCATCGGAGTCCTTAGGGGTGACCAATTATTGTGATTGCTTAGCGTGGATAAATGTTGAACTGTGTGCTCCTTTGTCACCCTCGATATAATCAAAAATAATCTTCCACGGGTATGCATAAGTGTATATAATGACCTACTCTAAAATCCCCGGGCTTATAGCTAGAGCATAAAAATCATATCACATCCGTACAGTGATTCATCGGAACATGCCATCCAATAGGTCAATATACAAGATGGAGGAAATTTATGTCACTCGTATGTGACATACACTGCAGGCCAAAAGTTTAAGACCACCTTAATTAAAGTAGGAAAGTAAAGTTAAACTCCAATAAAATATTAAATGTTTAATTAACCTGCTTAATCAGCTAATAGAACATTGATTGACAAACAATATTCTTTAAAAGCGTAAAGAAATATTAACAGTCCATGCAAAAAAGGCTATAGTTAGCTAAACTGATTTTTCATCAAAAAATCCTCCTTTACATTTTATGACTTTTTTCACAAGTCTCGGCATACGGGCAATCAATTTGTTAATGGTGTCTTGTGATATATTGTTCCCAATTTCGCATAAAGCATTCCACATTTTTTCTAGCGAGGATGAGCCACGATTCCTATCAAGCTCTACCCACAAAAATTCAATGGGATTGACATCCGGGCTTTGAGGAGGCCAAACCATGATTTTTGACACCCCTTGTGCCTTTTTCTCTTCTAAATATCCTCTACATAATTTTGAGCTATGCTTTGGATCATTATCTTGTTGCAAAATGAATCCATCTCCAATATTCGCAACCCGGAAGAAACGGCATTTTGTTGTAAAATGTTTTTGTGCTATTCCTTTTTCAAAATTCCTTCAATTTTCGCCAGTTCCTTGGCTAGAGAAGCAACCCCAGACCTTATTTGACCCACCACCATGCTTGATTGTTGGAACTACACAATCTGACATCATCTTTTCTTGGGCACTGCGTCGAACGTAAACTCTACGTTTTGAACCGAATAGTTCAAACTTGTATTCATCGGTCCAAAGCACTTTTTTAAAATCTTGTTCTGTCCAATCTCGATGGGAAAGAGCCCACTGCATCCGTTTTTTCTTGTTTTGCAGCCTTAGCAGAGGTTTTCAAACGGCAACGCGACCATACAACTTCGCATATCTCAGTCGCCGTTTTGCTGTAGTCAATGATAAAGGTTTAACTCGGGTTTTGTTTACTCCAACGCCAATTTCTGATGCTGTTAAGCGTCTTTTTCGCTTGCTGGTAACAACGATGAAATTATCTTCACTAGACGTGGTAGCTCGCGGCCTTCCCCTGTATCGAGTTATTGTGCCATGAACACACTAGTCTTCGATAACTTCAGCTGTGAAGCAATCTCACGTTCGGATTTGCCTTCATTATGTAAAACAACGATGGCAGAACGCACTTCACTGCTTATTTCTAGAGCTTTTTCCATTTTATGACGTCTTCACTGTGTCTACAGTGACTCTACCACAAGTTTAGACTAATTGAGATTGTTTGTGAACAAACCCAAGTGAACTCGGGTAATAATAAGTCAGTAACACAGTGTTTTCAGGAGCTAAATAATCCTAATTATTGACCAATACGTAACAAAAGCAAATTAAGTAGTAATGAGGACATTATAAAAACTTTATTTCGACTCTACCACCTGGCTCTAGCACAGCGTTTTTCAGTGTTTGAAAACAATAGATGTTTATTGTCCAATAACTTTTTTAATACTGCTGTGTTTTCTGACCGTGACTGATGAGAGTCGAAAACCTAAAAACACAACGAAACATACCATCTCAGTCCTCGGGACTAGAAATAAATGTTCTAGTTTATTTTAACACAATTTTATTAGCTTGACTTCTATATGTATGTATTTATGTAATGGAGTTTTATAATTTTTGCACTCACTACCGGACATCTAATTTATCTGATTTTTCTTAAATCACATCATATCAAATAGTTTATTTGCCAGAATATGGTACAAATTGTGTTACAATAGATCATCAAACGCACAAACATATATTATATATATATATACGTCTACAAATATTTGGGACGATATATCTATATATAAATTTTTGTATTAGATCACACCATATAAAATACTCATATAGGAGACATTTTAAACCATAGACAAAGATATTATAGAAAGATGAGCATAGGTTGCATATTACTATAAAGGACGGCGCACTATATAATATCATCAAAAATATCAAAAGTGTACACGTTATTCGCCCCTAATTTCACTAAAGAAAAAGCTTTGAGTATTCAAATCATCACATAATTATTACACAGAGAACAGTGTGTTTGTTTGTGGTGACAATTTTTTAAACAGTTTCATCGCCTTAGTTTGTCCTTGTTGCTAGTTTCATAAGAAAATGTCTTATTTCAACATTAAGCTATGTGGCATCGAAGATCAAGCCGATGCCAATAAAAAGGTCAAACATATGCGTAACGCATAGATAGGTTCCGCTTGTATTTATAGATGGACCAACAGGCGGTTTCTTCGTGTAGCGCCACCCGCCCGCCGCTCGGGAGTCGAACTCCACGACACTGAGTACAAAAACACACGTCGGCCCTTCATTTATGACGACATCTCGCCGGATTTAGATACCGGTTAATTGGAACCGTAAATCATGGTGGATGCATTCTGGATGCTGTTTGGGTTTCGTATCTGCACAAGGTGGCCGTGACTGGAAATGGTGTTTAAATTTAAAAAAAAAGCAATTGAAATACTCGAACAATATTTCTGATTAAAGGGGAAAGATTAGGGTTTTCTATCTGCGGAAGTTTGCCGTGGCTAAATTGTGTTTAAATAATTTAAAAAAAGCCGTTGAAATACGATTCTCCTTAACAACTATAACCAGTAGTTAGCTTGTCTTAGTAAATGATTCACGACAAAATTTTAAAGTACTATCTTAAACCATTAGGCTATTGACGCTTATAAATATAACTATATGGTAATAAAAAAATAAATATCTAAAACTAAAAGCAGCTAGCGTGCATGGCAATAAATAAAACCATCCAACGTTGCGTGTCGCCTCCCGTAACCGAAACGAACTGCTTCTCATGTTACGTGTTTGTGTTAGGTCGATACTAAGGAAATTCTTACTACTATATATTTCTTTAACGATTCATTAAATTTTATTAATTAAAAAAAAGCAACTATTATTACTTTCAAAATCACAAAACGTTTTTTAATTTTTAATAAACTTGCGGAAGTTGTAAATTCTTAATTTACAATAATTATTTATAAATAATAATATATATATATGTAATTAGTTTAGTTAATAATAATCAAAAAGTCGATAACCTTTTCAAAGTGAAGAAAGTTGTGTTAAAATTAGAATATCTTACAGGTTTATTTAAATACATATATCACTTGAACTGTGTGCCCAATACTTACTATCATAAAAAAAAGCATTTTTTTTCGTTTTTTTTTAATTCTCAATAGAATATCAATGACAGTTTGCGATACGGTCAGCGAAAGAGGTCGTCGGTCCGATGTCCGACCATTGTCGTGGGCCATGCATTAAGTTTAGCTGGAATGGTTGACGGGAATGTACGCAATGTTAATAGCATTGCAGGTGAGCACATGGATCGGGAAATTATTTAGTTATTACTGAAAGCACAACGCCGTAAAGCGCATAAGATTGCAGTTTAAGGCAGTCGTGTGAGAGGCGTGGACAGAGAAGTTGGTGCCGTGCGTTAGGCCACTTGCTTCAGTACCGGATGTCGATGTCTATTTTGGGAGTTCAGTTTTGTTATTTATTTATTTTTTCCTCATAATCGTTTTCGAGTGATCTTGTCTTACGTTACATAAAGATTTGGCATTAGCACAGTGCGCTACTTTGTCTCGGCGTGTGGTAGGCTTGGCTACCACAATATGGAATAATATATGTTTATGGTTGTGTATTTTTTTTTGTTGTTATTATAAAAGCATTTGATGTGACTTTTTTTTGAGATTTTTGTTTTGTTGTTTAATTCGTTAGTGTATTGATAAAAATAATTGAATGACTTCAGTTAGTTTTGTGTGTTTGAATGGTTCAAAGTGTTTATTCTGAAATAAATTGAAAGACGTTATGAGTTTTTTGTGATTGAAATGTTACTCCCTCATGGATGCTGAGGGTCGTCTGGTCTTCTGGAAGAGTGGGCTATGGGAGGGAGGAGCGCCAACTTTGAATTGTAACACATGCAAGAAACGTCGCGCTGATAGAATGAGCGCGAACGAGCGGCCCCAATGGTGAGTTCTTAGATTGTATCTTCGTTTTTTTTTTATTGGATCGTCGACTCCGGACCCCTGTGGAATGAGATAAAAGCATTCTCATTAGAAATAATGGTGACACAATGTGAAATGCTTATGTTGCACGCTGGTGTTCTGTGAGGATATCGTCCGATGAACTGACTAATGCTGCAGCCAGAAGCAAACTGCAGCGTAGCTTTAAGTCAAAATCTGAGGGAGCCCTATATTCAGCAGCGGATTAAGACTTCCTTTTTTAAAAATTCCTAGCAAGTACTATAGTTATATAACATTCCAGGTAACCTAAACTAAAATGCTTGTGGTGCTTGCTTGGCGATGGTTCAAGACAATAGTTTAATGGCGGATTCGAACTTACGACTCTAAGTTGCGCAGAGCATACTTCCACACTATTAGGCTATTGACGCTTCATTTGGTCCGGTTCCGGTCTTTCATCAATAGACCGTTTTGACCGACCGTCGTGGGTTGATAAGAGAACTGATTAGGGCTGGATAACGTTGAAATATCTTACTACGATACTTCGTTTAATACAGCCGTCGTAGGTCAGTGTTCAAGCCCTACTAACATAATGTCGAGCGAGCGACTCGTTCGATTCCCACCAGTTTGCTATAAACTGCATATTTAAGTGTGCTTCACGGATCGCTTGTTAATATTGTACAAAGAAAAGCTGTAACACAATGTGTTGTGAGTCGCGCACCGCGTAACTGATTCATGGACCTTTAATTCAAATATTTTAATCATCTAACTTTGTGAGATATATTTTTTTATTTATAATATTTAGAGTAACAAACGAGCACACAGAGTCATCTGATGGTAAATGATTCCTGCGGCCCACGACATCTACATTCATCCTTTACAAGGAATCATAGTGCAGATGCGTTGTCACCCTCGAGGACTGAGATGGAATGTCTCGTCACCAGTAATAGAGGCCACATTATGCTGCTATGTTGCCCCCGGTGATATAATTGTAATTATTTGGTTTTTACTGGACTTGATCTCCACTCTAGTCTCTCTGTCCGAGTATAGTCCACGCAGCTCCACTGCGGCCTGGCGAGTCTCTGTGAATTATTTCTCAGACATGCAGGTTTCCTCACCGCCGAGCACGCGATAAATGAGCACTTAAGATTGTAAGTGACCATGTCCTTTAGTGCCGGCACTGGGGATCGAAGTCTGGTTGCTCGCATATGGTGTCATGAAAAGCGAGCGCTGAGCTACCACGGCTCCTAATAATAAACAATAAATAGATATACAATTAGATACATAGTAATGAATGTTCCTACGGCGGCCATTTGCAAATGATTCCTGAATAGGAATGTATATGTAAACGGCATACCTTCCTCGTTTTTATGAATCACCAGTTGGAGGTGAACTGGCTCACGGCATTCCTTGCCTCTGTGTCGTTCTCCTCGCTTGTTGGAATTGTTTCTACCTTTTTTTTTAATGTGTAGATTTACAGTATCGTATTATTTTATTATAAATGGGAAGGTTTGTATGTTTGTTACTCAATCAGGTAAAAACGGAGATGAATGCAATTTCTTACACAGACAGCCTGAATTAACACATACAGTACAAAGGGAAAATTGAAGGCCGGAGGACAGCCTCGTACAGTCTCTGGAATGTCTCGTTATCTCTAATCTGGTTTTCGGATCTCCTGCGCTCACCATACGAAACACATGCTATGCTGCTATTTCACGCTGGTTTGTCTGAATTCTTGGTCTTTCCCCATCCATACTGCAGCTAGGAGCGCGCAACGTGGTTCAACCACTCGTATCGAACTCTTCATATTATGGCAACGGATATAATGTCATAGCATACTATATTGAATACACCATAACCACAAACATAAATATATGTTCAAGGTAACCATAAAGAATCCGTTCAACTAAACAATCACGCATCATCTCCAATATTTTCCCCCCTTTGTTGCATTGTCTCCGATGGATTCATTTATACACACACATTAATTTGTGTTTCATATTTTTTTATATGATGACGTCAAAAACGCACTCCTCGAGGTAATAAGCAGCAGCCCGGTAACGCTTGTTATCTTGAATAGATACTTACTAGGAGCTCCATACTGCCGCTAAAAATTACCCTTATCCTGGAATCGGCACCAGCGAATGACCATAATTTCAATGCCTTGATTACCTTAAGAGTACCTTGTTTGAAATAGACATTTTCTGGGTTGTTGCTGTCTACTATGACCACTTAACAGCTGGTGGCATCGTAGACGAATAACAAGTTAAACAACAACACAACACAAGTACGTATGAAAAAATAGTTTGTTTTTGGTGTTCTCGTGTCTGGTAATTGAAAGTATGGAAATCCTATTCCTGGTAACGGTTAACCTTAATTCTTGGAAGTGACAACGTATCTGATTACGGACCCTGCCGGCCAAATGTTTAAGACCGCACATACACTATATAATTATCCATCAATTGTAATAAAATCCCACAGGATAAATAAAAGAAATGCACATCTGCATATTGCATATGCAAAGACACAGGCAGTTTTCAAGATCGTCCACGCTCGGGAACGCCGAGAGTCTAGTGAAGATAATTTCATTGTTGTTACCAGCAAGCGAAATAGACGCTTAACAGCACCAGAAATCCGCGTTGAAGTAAACAAAACCCGAGTTAAACCTTTATCATTGACTACAGTAAAACGGCGACTGAGAGATGCGAAGTTGTATGGTCGCGTTGCCGTTCGAAAACCTCTGCTAAAGCTGCAAAACAAACTGAAAAAACGGATGCAGTGGGCTCTTCCCCATCGAGATTAGACTGATTGGATCAATCCAAGTTTGAACTATTCGCTTCAAACTGTGTGTCCGTGTGTCACCCCTTATATAAAAAAAGATCATTAAGCGTGGTCTCCTACCGAGATGTCAATAGTCCTGAGAATAATAGACTTTGTGTGGATGCGAAAAAGCTTAAAAGTTTCCTCGATACATGGAAGTTCAGGCACTACATGATTTTTTGTTTGAACAGCTGTTCGATCATTGTGGTCACCTTGCACCCCCTGATCTCTACGCTGTGTTCGCTGTCTATGTTTACCGACCTCCTAAGTTTTTTTTTATAACTTTCACTATCATCGTCACAACATATCCGTAGTTTACAGTGCGTATAAATAATCTATCGTTCGAATCGTAAATTATGGTCTTGGCTTCATACAAAAAATCCAATAGAAAATGGTAAACTTTCAGTATTTCCCCAATTTGCCGGGCTACCTTTTTTCTTTCCATAAAAACCATATTCTGACTATTACGAACATTAAAAAAATATCCAAATCGGTCCAGCTGTTTTTAAGTGATGCGCTTACCAACGAACAGAATTAAATTTTTATTTATTGTCTTTATCGGACGGAGGCAGCTTTCTTTTGACCTTAATTGAAAAGAGAGAAATCGAAGATTAAACGAATGGAATCCATATGTAAAATGAGAAATTATAATAAACTTTAGCACCGTTGATTGCGATGAGAAATATGTTGTGTAAGCATCAACAGACTAATGGTTTAGGATACGGTCCGCGAACCTTGGCATCGTAGGTTCGAATCCAACGTTCGACTATTGTCGTAAATATTTCACATTGCATAAACTTTTACACTAAGTTGGAGTGATTCATGTAAATAGCAATGTTAGTGTTCTTTGAATGAAACAATATACTTTTATATCTGATGGTTAGTGCCCGTGACAGCTACATGAACAAAGATTAAAGATGCGCACACGCGGCACTCCTCGCCGACTCTTTTACTCATTTAAAAAAAAAAAGTAAAGTCGGGAAAATCCACATCAGACTTCAGGATGTGACAACGCATGTACATTTTTTTTTATTACATTGAGAGTAACAAAATCACCTGATATCAAGTGATTCCTGCGGCCATGACGTCTACATTCATCCTTGACAAGGAATCATAATGCAGACGCGTTGTTACCCTTGAGGACTGAGATGGAATGCCTCGTCACCAGTAATAAAGGTCTCCGGATCCCTACACTCACCAGACGAAATACAGCAGCGTCATGCTGCTATTTCTCGCTGATATTCTGTTATTATTATACCAGTTACAGTTACAGTACAGCTTATTATTATAGGTACCATGTTATATATATATATATAGATATATATATATATATAGATATATATATATATATATACATATATATATACATATATATAAAAAATGGCCTCTTGGAGTGGGTATTGGAGTTCATGTCGCGGTTCCAATGCGGATTGGAGTAATATTTTTTTTATTTAACTAAGACATGCTTATGATCTTCTACTCCGTCGAGCTGTGGTAATCATTAAACATAATTAATTACAGTTAAATAATTCCCCGCCATTGTTCGCAGCCACCACATCACGGCACAGTTATGTGACCTCTTATTGTTTAGTTTTTGTTGCCGAGGAAACGTGGGCGTGAGAGAAGCATCGCTCATGTCATACCGATAAGATAGAGTCTCTAACTGGACTCCAATATGATAACCGTGTTTTTTTTTAAAGATAAAACCGCAGTTTAATGCGGTCCGTTTATTTATTTTTGTTTGTTAAATAAACAGTCACATTTAACATATAGGATACGAGAGTTAGGATGTTTTTTTTATTATTTTTACAACTTAAAAATAGAAACATTACTACACTAATATATTGGTATATACATTATTTCATTGGGTAACCTGTAGGTGAACGTTGATTCGATTAGATTGACATGATTGATAGGTTCACGAGTGATCAGGTTCTCATCGTCCAAGATATCGAACACTGGGAGGACGGCAACATGGACGTCCTTGCTTAAGTGTAGAAGAGCATCGTTACGTAGGAGATCCTGAAGCCCCTCCAAATACACTGTTTGCTGTCGAGGGGAATTTAGTAGGTATTAATTTCAGGTAACCCCGTCTTCCCCTAGGAGGCAGGGTATCTTTTGAAGTTTCCCTCCCCATCACACCAAAAAAAAAGAAGTACGTTGATAACATTTTAACAGTAGTAGAACCAAGCTGAAAATACTTTATAACTGCCAACTAAAACTGGGTCGGCCGGGGACAGCCAACTCCTCACAGAATATCAGTCCGAAACGGCGACTTGGCGCTGCCGTTTCACATAGTGAGTAGTGATGCAAAGAATTTCAAATTTCATCATTAGCTCGATGGTTGGAAAACCACCACAGCATCAGAAACAACTGTCGACGGCGGTATATTCGAAGCGATACGACTTAGGCATCTTCAGAGCTTACACATTTCTTAAATGCTGGCAGAGTGTCTGCGACTCCTCTGGTGTTGCGGCTGTCCACGGGCGGCGGTGGTCACGTACCATCGGATGAGCTGCTTGTTCGTGTGCCAGCTATTCTATAAAAAAGAAAGCTCACGGTACTATTATATATTCTGCGTAGGCGATGTCACCTGGGAATAGGATAATGGAACCCTGCGTTTATTCTCGATAAAGATCAACATTTGGTCACTAGTGGACGCATAATATTAAATTTATCATTGCTAAATAACTCTCTGGTTCACGTATCCTTTTATTCACGCTGTAACCGGTGACTATCAGGGCATCATGCAACGCTGGTCTCGGCTCAAGTTACTCAAGACCTTGCGTGGAACAACCCGTTACACTTGGCTGTTGAACTTGGGAAGTGTTACTTCTAAATGTAATTAACGACGACCTTTAATAGAAGTTGTGACGGCTCGAAACACACGAGACTTCATTTGCATTTTAATTTATGACATTAGGAAACGAAACATAGTCCATCTGATGGTAAATGGTGATCATGACAGGGGGCAATGACATCATCCCCATCCAATCTCATCTTCAACAAAGATTCAAAATGGAGGACATAATTTGAAATGCCTCGTAACGGCATTTCTATTCTGAATACATTTTAAATATTTATTTATTGTATATAACAGATATTTCTTTTTTAATTTACAACAAGTGCTAGAACTACTGTGCACCTATAAACTAGTTTTAGCATTAATAAGTCCACCGATGTGGAGCTCGCTTTAACAGATAGACAGCGTAAAATAGGACCTTAACACTGCTGTATTTGGTCTGGTGAGTTTAGAAGCCGAAGACAAATCTGGTGACGAGGCGTTCCATCTTGAAGACAAGGGTGATAGCGGATGTGCATCCTGAATCTTCATTGAGGATAGATATAGATGGACCATCATCACTTATCATCAGGTGAACTGTGCGCTCGATTGTCATCTTTCATCTACATAAATAAAAATTAAATTATGGTCGTCGGTAAGCGTATGACTTAGATCGATTCGGACCGAATTGATTACTTTTTTTAAAATGTTCGTAATAGTTCCAATTAGGATTTTATGGTTAGAAAACATGAAAAACTTGCCCGGAAAATTGGCAAAATCGGGAAAAATTTTAAGTTTTTCTTTTTATTGTATAAACTAAAGTAACCTTTTTTTCTTATTATAAGCGTAGCAGCATATTCTCTCGAGCTCCCAGGGTTGACTGGTAGAGGATGCCACTGGGTATTAAGTCCGCCCTTGTAAACTTGTTATTTAAGGAACTTATAGAATAAATAAATAAATATCATATACATGGTGTATATATATACATGGTGTGTATATACAAATCGCACTGCTGATCAAAGGACTCGTTAGAGTGTTAGAGCGTAGTCCACCATGCGGCTCTACTGCGGATTGGCGGAATTCACATGTCTTCGAAATATATTTTTTTAATATTTCTCTGTTATAAAATAAATACTGTTTCAAAGTATTACTTAGAATCTAGACTCACTTCCCTATGTTACAATGTAAATATACTATAGTTCCTAATCACTATTTCATTCCCGACGTTCATAATAGGTAAGTATTTGTTGAGGATAACTTTGTGTTACATATACATTATAAAATAAAATTATATTACAAAGAATTATTCACGTTGCTCTGTTCACATGAAATGAGTAGGTTACAACTTCGCGAAATAATTTAATTCCAGGCCAATGACATCTTTGGCATTTGCAAATTATTCGTCATTTGTTTTTTTTATTATTGAATTGAGGGTGACTAAGGAACACATCGTGAAGCCAGGTGAAGTATGCTATAGGTGGTCTACCTGGTTGATTACCGCGATATCAACTGTGCATATATTTTATAGTGCCGTAAGCATTTGTGCAAACACAGGCACCGGACTGATCGTTCCCTTTCCTAGATCCGACTAGTGCAAGTGCATTATAATAGGACGATGGTTCAGATGCCAGTCAGGGACATATGATATATTTACTCACAGATAGACACACGCACACACGTAAACCAATAATTTGTGATAAACAGATATTGTTATTCGGCTGGGAATAGAACTTAAGACACGCGAAGAAGATGCTATTTACTCTAACCACACGTGGCCATCGATGTTTATGGACCGCGGTTGTCACTTACCATCACGTGAACTGTGTGCTCGTTTGTCACACTCAATTTTATGATTATAAAAATTAGCGACTGTGTTTAGCATGGTGAGTGGGGAACCGGAGACACGGTTATAGGTAAGTAGATCATGTGAACACTTTGAATCTATGTTGAAGAGGTTTATTGACCGCGGACTTATCATCATGTAAACTGTGCTTATTTGTCACCCTTAGTTACATAAAAAAGTCCAAGTAATAATTTGTATTTTTTAATAATTTCCATATTAGCATTACAGTGGTAGAGCTTGACTACAGTTTGTTTCCAGCTGTACAATGAATGGGTCAGCTCGACCGTGGTAGGGCCACACCCTCACAGAATACCGGCGTGAAATAGCAGCATAATGCTTCGTCTAAATGTTTCGTCTGGTGAGTGTATTGATCCGGAGACCTTTATTACTGGTGACGCGGCCTTCCATCTCAGTTTTCAGGGGTGACAAAGCATCTGCATTATGATTCCTTGTCAAGGACGGATGTAGTTGTCATGGGCCGCAGGAATCACTTGCCATCAGGTGAAGTGTGTGCTCGTTTGTTACTCTCAATGTAATAAAATAAATAAAGTAATAAATAAAATACCACTCCAACTAAACTAAAGCGCTTGTGTCGTCGGTGAGTCAGAGTCTTGTGAGTCGGTTCTCGACAATGGTAGTATAGATAGCGCATTCCAACCTACGACCTTAAGTTTCACAGACCGTACCCTAAACCGTTAGACTGACGCTTTAAAATAACCTGCCAAGTGCGTCGGAAGATTAACTTAAAAATTATATGACGGCATTAAAAACAAACGACCCTTACATTGGACATAATTAAATTTTTAACACGGATGCGTTGAACTCCGACGGATATATATAGATTTGACGGCCGTGTGGAATTGAGGTTATAGTATCTGGAGAATCTGTTCCATTTACAACCAAGTAACAATGTTCTTGGATCACAAATTATTGGTTTTCGGGTGTCTCTGACACCGCATCTAAACCTTCCTCCGGTATTATTGCACATGCGTTCGGATCGGAATAGGTAAGAAGACAAGCGAGTGCTTCTGGGTTTGCGCAAATGTTTATGGCACTATAAAATATGCTGCGCAGTTGATGTCATCTGACAATAAGCAGAAGATAACGCCGTAGTAGAAGTGGACCTGGAGGATATCTTCAGATGTCACGGACCCGATCATAGCTTACCGTCAGATGAAGTGTGATATTTGTCACCGTTAATATTGTATAAAAAAATATATAAACCTCTCATTAATGCGGTGACGTGGTCGACTACAACGGACCCGGTCTGCTACTGCGCTGAATGCTTGCCGCGTCAGGAAAAACGACTCTGATGCTCTTGCGCCTTATTCCTTTGTAAGGATGGACGTTCAATCAAAAGACACAAAGATGTCAAAAGCTCCCAGAGTTGTATATTGCAGTCGAAACTATAATTTATTGTCTTCCACGCTGGCGGCTGTATGTTTTTTGTTCTATCGAGTATGATAACCTTCAAGAAAACAGCCTACACCTTCCTTAAAGGCCGGCAACTTGCTCTTACTTACCACGGACCGGCTGCTTGCTCATTTGCCACCTAATCTATAAAAAAAAAAGACAAGCACAGTTGACCTGATGGTAAGTGACTCCTGCGTCCCATGATACCCACGTTCATCCTCGATAAGGAGTCGTAATGCAGATGCATTGCATCCCTAAGTATTAAGCCGCGCATATGCCTTCCCTCTAGAGGGTGTTGCAGCATAGCCCATCATGCAGAAACAATGGAAGGTTGGCGGACCTCGCATGTCTTCGAAGTATCTTAGTGTTTTATTTCTTACAAATGTTTTCAAACTTCCTTACGATGTTTTCCTTCGCCGTCTAGCATGTCATAAAGTTTTTATATATTACGTTACGTTTATATTTATTTGTTAAAATCACACATTGTGTCATCAAATCCTGGGATGTCTATACGTACTAAGCGACTTTAGGTCTTCCTTTATATATTTTTTTTAAATATGAAACGTAAACATAATTAAGTTTTTTTATATAAAAATCTCCTTCTGAAAACACACAAATTACTTGTATATTTATATTATAGTTTAAACTTGTTTCCTCCCGTATGAGCCTGTATATTTGACACCGACAATTGAATATGAAGCCTAATTAGTTTAGGGTACCGTCTGCGAAACTTAAGGTCCGAAGTTCGAACCCGCTATCTACTATTGTCGTGGACCAACTTTTTTCATTTCCGCTTAGTTTGAATGGTTAACCAGAATGTTAATTGGACCGAAAGCTCCCATTTAAAAAAAAACAAATAATTACTCAGAGTGCATAAAAGTGCCTGGTCGTCCACAGCGTTTGATAAGAGGTCGTTGAACCCCATGCTCTATCTCTGTTGTCTTTCTCCCATTGAGATAGTTCAATGCACTCGTAACTTACATTCCGCTATTATGTAACTTCGTATTTTCAAGTTACCAATACTGGCTACTGCATCGCGGGTCTCGTTTTATTTCACAACCAAGGAACTATATTTGTTTATGAATAACAGTTGGTTTTAGTTTTCATTGCATGTGAACCTTCTCCGATCGAAGGTCCTCTGCGCTTGCGCAAGTGTTTACGGTACTGTGATATATCTTGCAAAATTCACATGATATGATTATAACCAGATGATGTCGCCAATGTCGACCAGGAGTATAATCATCATCGATTGTCGCTATGGATTTACTGGAGAGTGGAACATATATATATCCACGTCGGATTATTAATTATAATATATTATTTGTCGCAGTGAGTTGAAGAAGCTGTCGGAAGAGAGTCTGACGCGGCAGCCCGAGGAGGTGTTCGACATCATCTGTAAACTAGGCGAGGGCTCCTATGGCAGCGTTTATAAGGTACGATGCATGACGTTTGCAGGTTTCATCTCAGCCCAAGACTAGTCCATTGCTGATCAAAGCCTCCCTCGCAGACTACCCAGAGTACGACCTTGAACCACCTGCATACATCAGAGTCGGTAGGAGACTCAGTTGTCATGTCATCTAGTGAGGGTCTTTGTACACCGCAATGGCCAATAAGAACCTGCCACTCGAGAACCTTTCTTCTCCATCGGTTATCGGTTCTAGCTGTATGGGCGAGAGATTTTTGTATCTCGTATATAAGAAGAGCAAAATAATAGTAAAAATATTGATGTCACATAAACATGAACTGTAAACCGTTCTATTTTAAACTACTGACGTTTACTTTTAACAGCGGTAGAGTTGTCTCTGGCTGCCCTCGCAGAATACCAGCGTCACATTGTAGCATAACGCTGCTGGCTTTCGAATGGTGAGCGTAGTGATTCGGAGACCCATTACTCGATAGCGAGCCATTAAGATCCTCGGGGGTGACATAGCACACATTATGTCGGTGTCAATACAATAATAAAATACTTGTAGGCACTACACAAGGAGAGCGGGCAGGTGCTCGCCATCAAGCAGGTGCCGGTGGACACGGACCTGCAGGAGATCATCAAGGAGATCTCCATCATGCAGCAGTGCGACAGCCCCTACGTCGTCAAGTATTACGGCAGTTACTTCAAGAACACCGACCTTTGGGTACGGTATTATCCTGTTCAAAGAGTATATGTTACATTAAGTTAAAGTTTAAGTTAAAATTTAATCGTTGAACAAATGAGACTGTAAAAACATCTTCATAAATTAAACTATGAAAAACGGAGCAACAGCGTTTGCTAACTAAGTAAAGTGACAGCCTATGTAGTATGTGGTACCGCTCTAGAGACTTATGCCCAGCAGTGGGATCTATATACATAGGTGGTCGTATAATTAGAAACAGTACCAACGGTTCTTGACATTATGTAAGATACTTCACCGCAATCTTTTTATTTTGAAATTAAACAATAAATAAGACAACAATATGTTCAACGGTTTACCATTTATTAGAAAAACAATATAAATCCCATTACACAAGTGCAGTTTCAATATTACATTACGGACAAACATTTAAATCAGTTTTAAGGTATTAACAATAATGGTCAACTAATTAGAAACAACAACAAAAAAGTATAAAAAACAATATTTTTTTAAGTATTAGTAATTAGTATTGTTATTTACGAAATAGCTTCTATCCACAGCCTACCAATAGTTATAATTAATATTTAGTGGCGTATCACTTAATTTCAATAACAGCACTGCAACGACGTGGCATTGATTCAATCAATTTCATACGTTTTTTAGGGGGATTGAATTCCATGCTTCAACAAATGCTTCATATAGTTCGTTTTGACTGGTGTTACGTTTGTTTGAGACTTTCTTTTTAACAATATACTAGAGATTTTCTATCGGGTTTAAATCCGGACTATTTGCTGGCCAGTCTAAAAAGGATATATGTTGGCTAAGGAAACATTTGACGCTATTGGCCGTGTGTTTAGGGTCATTGTCATGCTGAAAGATCCAGGTGATCGTCCGAGTAGGGAATCATTGTGTGCTCTAAGATATTTTTGTATTGCCATTGATCCATTGTACCTTCAATCTTCCGAACGGATCCAACTCCACATATGAAAAGCACCCCCAAGCTTTAATGTTACCGCCACTGTGCTTGACTATACTCCTTGTGTATTTATAATTAAAAGCATTGTTTACAGGACGTCTAACATAGCGCTTTCCATCGGAATTTACCATATTTATTTTTGTTTCATCTGAAAATTACACTTTTTTCCATTCTCGTGTACCGTCCAATTAACATATTTTTTAGCGAATAATAATCGCTTCTCTCGGTTTTGCTTGGCAAGAAGCGGTAACTTTCGAGAGATTCTTCCAAACAATTTAGCTTCCACTAATCTTCGACGTATCAGTCTTGACGAGATGTTTCTCGGGTCATCAGGCGAAAAAACATTTTTAATCTGGTTGGGGCCTTTACTTGTATTTTTGTTGTATTGTATTTTTTAGCAACACAAACAATTAGCGTCTTTTCTCTGTGAGAGGTTTTTTTTGGCCGAGCATATCTAAGAACATTTTCAAAAGTTCCATTTGTTTTATAATGATCAATTGCATTAAAAACTTTCTTAACAGAATAACTAAAATGCTCAGCTATTCTTCTGTACGCCATTTATGATCTATATGTAAATTAACAATTATTTGCCTGGTTGACGCGTCACAACTTTTATTTTTGCCCTTTTTTAACAAAATAAAATTCAGATTCAATTTTGAATTGCCGCCTAAATAATAGAAAAAGCCAAGAAACAAATGTTATTCTCCAATTTCAAAAAAAGAACGAGCTATGGATGCTTTTTTAAAATGTTTCTAATTAGGCGTCCAAGCGGCCAGTAACAGAAAATAAACTCCTACATGTGTAAGACTCATTTTGTAATTAAAAGCAAGATATGTTTTATATTTTATGCATTTAATGAGTTTTTTATTTGAGTGGCTATATTATTGCATGATTATTAATTATTGAATGTGTATATTTTTAACGAATATTTGTACGTTGAAGTTATACTTTCTTTATTCATAAGCAGTGTTTCTAATTATATGTATATTTATATATATATATATATATATATATATATAAAAAAGTTGTAACGTCAATTTGAATTTGTCTTCCAGATTGTCATGGAATACTGCGGCGCCGGGTCGGTGTCGGACATAATGAGGTTGCGGAAGAAAACCCTGTCGGAGGACGAGATCGCCACCATCCTCATAGACACACTGAAAGGCTTGGAGTACCTGCACCGGCGGAGAAAGATCCACAGGGACATTAAGGCGGGGAATATATTGCTCAACACCGAGGGTCACGCCAAACTGGCGGATTTCGGCGTGGCTGGACAGTTGACGGTAAGACTTTATACACATTAGTTTCCAGTAGAAATAACAAGGGGTCGTGTCGACCGGCGGAGGATCTCGCTCGCTGGTCTGTCTCGTCCGAGTGTAAGGATCAGCTGACCCGATCACAGGTAACTAGACATTCGATAAGTCCTCAACAGTGTCGATCCATTCTGTCTTGCAATCTTTGTTCAGGATGGAAGTCGGTATCATGGGCCGCTGTCTATCGTCTGGTATGAACATGAAAGCTATTTACTGGTGACTTAATGTCACCATTGTCCTAGGTGATAGACATCGCATCTGCATCAAGATTCCTAATCGAGGATGAATAACGGCGTGGCTTTAGTTTGGTCAATGCTAGCAATGCTATATATATAATGCTATAACATTTCTACAAATAACACAACAAACAGGTTCGTTCTATGGAATGTATCGAAAATAGTCGAGTGGCTGATTCGAACTTACGACCTTAACTTTCGTAGACCTTAGAGAACTAAGGTATCCGTTAAGTTACCGTTAGTTCACTTGGGAGTCACTTACCATAAGATATACCAGCACACTCCGCTGTATTGATTGGATTTATTTTCGTCATTAGTTGGTATTGCTAAAACAATTTATTTATTATCTATATAAATAAAAATTAAATGCTATTCGTTAGTAAGCGCATCACTTGGGAATGGCTGGACCGATTTAGTTACTTTATTTTGATTTAGTTACTTTTTGTTTGTTTGTTATATATCGAAATAGGTTTTCATGGATGTTGAAAAGTTTGATGAGTTGCAAAGTTGTTTTTCCTATGCGATTTTTGTGTGAACTCAAGTCCGTAACTGACGTTCTTAACGATGGATATTTTTTTACAATACAGTAAAACGAAACGGATTTATTGAAATATGAATAAGGCCACGTTCGTCGCATCACTTAGTATTTTAATAATTTTACAACTTATATATAGCAATAGGAAATCATCAAACAAATAATTATATTACGTGTTACGCGTTGTGTTACTTTAAATATATATTGTAAACTTCCTCCTTTCTCCCGATATTTGTAGGACACAATGGCGAAACGGAACACGGTGATCGGCACGCCGTTCTGGATGGCGCCCGAAGTGATCCAGGAGATCGGGTACGACTGCGTGGCGGACATCTGGTCGCTGGGCATCACTGCGCTGGAGATGGCGGAGGGCAAGCCGCCCTACGGAGATATACACCCCATGAGGGCGATATTCATGATACCCACAAAGCCGCCACCCTCCTTTAGGTACGTACGGCCCGCGTACGCGCGTATATGTTTCCACGTGCACGTACGTGCGCATTTGCGTGCGTAAGTGCGTGCGCGTACAGGCGTGTTGTATGCTTACGTACTTGCGTCTCTGATATTGCTCTGAAGCTTCTTTGCGGAGGTATGCAATAGTATTGAGTGTTATAAAAAATCAGTTACTCTACTTGTGATTCTGGTAATGTCTACATAACATTGTGCTTTTTGTTAACAGAGAGCCGGACCAATGGTCTCCGGAGTTCATAGACTTTGTGAGCCAGTGTTTAGTCAAGAACCCCGAGGAGAGGGCGACGGCGGAGTATCTGTTGACACATGAATTTATAGGTTGGTAAGAAATTAAAAGTAAAAATGGTCCATATATATACATCCATCATATCTTCTTCGTCAGTGGTTCCCAGTACCAGGTTGACCTCCCAAGATATATTTTATTTATTTAATTTTACAAATATACCTATATATTTATACAGGTTTTACCTCAATTGACTAATATAATCTATGGTACTGTAGATAAACATCAATTGACATATATTTGTTTACATTTTTGTTAAAAAAAAAAAACAAAACGTTTACAGGCAATGCGAAGCACCCCAGCATACTCAGCACGATGATCGCGGAGGCGCGCGAGATCCGCGAGAGCCAGGCCTTCCGCAACGCTCAGCAGAATTGTAACAATGCCAAGACCTTCGGAGCGGTCAGTAGTTGTCTTGGTTTTTATTTCAATGACATTAGGGCCGACACACACGAAACTGTTCGTTAAAAAAAATCATTAAAAAAAATAGTTTTTAATATATTCAAGCTTGTCTACGATTCCATTTGATATTGAGTGGTGATGTTAGACATGGATGGTAGAGCCCACTGGCTCAGCGACTGCCTATTCACACATCTCTTGAAGGCATACTCGGAAGAAATGTCTGCTGTGGGCAAATTATACCTTTGCTGTTCGCTTTTAAAACGACAAAGCGTATATGGCGTCGTCCGCGTATACGATTCCGTCGTGCGTCTTGTTGTCCCAAGATGAAAAAGGATGCGAAGATCAAGTTATGCACACTTTGCAAAATGTATCTTGTAAACATATCAATAAGGTTCTGTTACTAAATAATTGTCCTGAAAGTCCATGGAATATCCTCGTTGTTAGTAATAGGGTCTCCGGATCCGTCTAGACATCATCCACGTCCGGTCGTACAGACCCAATCATGCTGTAGTCAGAAATGTTTATTTGTAACCATTGTTTTTTTAATATTTCGGGACAACGTACAAAATCACAGTTGTACATCTGTCATCAACAAAGAATCAACATGCGCATGCGTTGTTGCCCCTAAGGACGGCGCATGTTCACCTTGGATCTTGGTTGAGGACGGATGTGGATGACCACCGCTGAACCACCACCGTACATTTCCATCAGGTGAACTGTGTACTCTTTTTTACCCTTCATGGAAATTGGTTAAGGTAATCATTTATAACAAAATTAAAGGTTCAATAAAGTCGGACTTAATGCCGCCAAAGACATTCTCTACCAGTAAACCCGAATTGTGGTGCGATATGTGATAGGTGTAGCATATATTAGCTGAAAATAGCTCGTACACAAATGAACAATAAGACATGTATAAAGTATTAAATACATAATCAATATATAAACACAATACAATAGCGGCGTGGGTGGTGAAGTCAGTGGCAGGTAATAAATGAATATGACGATGTAACAGGGCGACGGGTACAGCGACGCGACGATGAAGCAGCGGGACGGCACGCTGGTGCCCACGCGCGACGGCACCGCCGCCGCCGCCGACCTGGCGGCCGACCTCGGCACCATGGTCATCAACGAGCCCGACCTCGCCACCATGAAGAGTCAGTACATCTGCACACCGCCCGCCCGCTCAACACAGCACCGTGGCCCGGCTCCATCTTAATTCCTTATCAAGTGCCAATCTGCAGTTTGTTTCTACGAACGGGTCGGCTTCACCATGAAAGGAACACACCCTCTGAGAATACCAGCGTCGATTAGCACCATACCGCCGCTGTACTTCTAGTGTGTGTAGGAATCTAAAGACGGTTATTACTGGTGACCAGACATTCCATCTCAATCCTTTAATGTGACATTATGATTCCTTATCGAGGTTGAATGTGCAGACAATGCCTCTCACATGTGCTCCATAGTCACCCCTAAACAACAGTAGAATGGACCCTATTTTACACATCAAAGGAAAATATTAAAAAAATTCTGAATACTAGCTTTACTCAATTTATGATCGGAAAAACAATTTTTATGAATTTAACTTCGAAAATATTCAAATTTCTTTTTATAATAATTTTCTTTTAAAGTTTTCATAATGTGTATTATTTCGACATTAAGCTATTAGACATAAGTCAATTTATATTTGTGTTTATATATTTATATTATTTATATATTTAATTTTAAATTGTAAACACCTTATTAAAAAAAAATTAGTATAATGAGCGATATAAATATATATATATATATATATATATATTATATATATGTGTGTGTATGTGTATGAAGTGCAGATAACTTTTTTAATACGTATATTATTTCCTTTATTATTATTATTTTCAAACAACAATATATTCTCTGCTCAACCTAACGGTACCCAATTCTTATTGCCCTCAAGTCCGCCTCGCAAATAAAGATAATAAATATTTTATATTTAAATAGTGCCGTCAGTATTCAGGCTAATAAACACACTGTCCTCCGCGTTCTGCCAAGGCAGTGGCGCCGGGGCCCGTCAAGGGAGCAAACAAAAGTTTTGGACGCTAATGTTGCAGGGCACGACACGGACCCGATGGACACCAACCGGCCCAAGTACCGGCCGCTGTTCCTCGAGCACTTCGAGCGCAAGGAGCTCGGCCGCAACAGCCAGCTGCCGCCCGCCGACGACGCGCGGGGGTGGGTTCATCTACAGCTTAACCCTCATACACTTTGTAAAAAGATTATTGAAGCTCCACATGAAGCCTAACACTATACTTTAAAAATATTTTAAATTTACATCAATCGCGTGGCAACCTAATGCTGCCAAATGAATTTAGGATATACCCTCCAGAGATGTAGCGAGAACTTGTGCAAATTTGTATCATATTCGTGGATGTATACATATGTCCTAGGACTGCATCCTGGCATTTTGTGTGACAGTTCCGCTGGTGGAGTGGTCTACATGTACTGTCAGTCCCGAGGACGGACTCATCGGGTACATTAACGTTTGCTTTGCAGTGCGGAGTCGGGAGTGTCGGGGGGCGCGGCGGCGGGCGCGGGTGCGGGCGCGGGGGGCGCGGGCGTGCAGCGCGCGCTCGTGGAGGAGGGCAACTTCGAATTCGTAAGTCAGCTGCACGTGGTCGCGCTGCTGCCGCTCGCGCACGCGCACGCGCACCCGCCCCGTAAGTCCGCCCACTTCCCCCACCTAACTCCGCCCTAACACCACTAGACGCTTTCACAGTGGAACCTTCGTACTCTGTTGTTTTTGAAGTGCCTAACAGTAGGGTAGTTGTCTGGTCTAACAATCTATCCATCCATCACTCAATGAAACAATCAATACATCTATTTGTCGGAGTTTTATCTCTTCCCCACACGACTGTTTGCCAAGTCTCCGAACTACATTACAACTGACAGCGATGCCGTCGCTGACTCTAATGCTACCAATGCAATAATCAGCTTCAGTGTCAATATCAATGTTAATGCATTTAAAAGTTCAACTTATAATAATACTCAACAAAATATAATGCCTAAACATCATTTATTTTTAATTTTTTTCTTATATTGATAAAATTGCTACATAACAATCACAAATGGTTTTTAGTAATTTTTAGTAAATATCATGTATGTAGGTTGTAAACTAATATTTCTGTTTTATATACACACATAGAGAAATTTAAGTACATAATACTATTTTTTTTAGAGACCTAAATTAAATGTCTATATTATATATAGAAGAGAAGCGTTATAACATATTTACAGAATGACAATAATCGACGGAAATACAACATTTTGAATATATATGTTGAATCACATAAATCAATACCTCCATGCTTATATAAAAAAAAGCCTATGTATATACACATTTATTATCTGTTACACTATCACTATCACTAGCTTACGATGTTGTTGTCTTCTTCTAACATATCTTATTATGTATAAGAATTTGTATGTATATATATTATATGGTGTACAGGTGATTTTGTACTGCGGACTTACGGGGCTAAGTTTGGGTTATTTAATTTCTATATAATAATTATTGAGAATACTTTTATGGTCTATGTCTTTAATCATGAATATTTCGTTTCACTGTGTTGTCTATGACTTGATATAAATATGTCTAGATGTTTAGTTAATACTAGAATACTGTATGCAATATGTACCACCCAGTTATGAGGCAGTCCTCGGGGGTGACCATGAATATCCGTCTTTTTTTTTTTCTTTGAGAGTTACAAACGAGCACACAGTACACCTGGAGTTAAGTGATTCCTGCGGCCCATGACATCTACATTCATCCTCGACAAGCAAACATAATGCAGATACGTTGTCACCCTTGAGGACTGAGATAGAATGCCTCGTCACCACTAAAGGTCTCCTGATCCCTAAACTCACCAGACAAAACACAGCAGCATTATGCTGCTATTTCACGTTGGTTTTTGCGAGGGCGTGGTCCTACCCCGGTCGAGCTGACCCATAAAATCTGCAGCTAGAAACAAACCGCAGTGTAGCTCTACCACTGGAATCTATGCATCATAGAATCTTTGTTGTGGATGGATGTAGAAGTCATGGGCCGGCCACCCTTGTATTATTTACGACGCATACACACCCCCTTGTCGTTGGCATGGATTTAATATAGTTAGGGTGGCACACGAGTACATAGTGCATCTGATAGTAATTATTGACCGCAGCGAATGACATCTGCAGCCACACCAGTGTCAGGACCACATGAGTCGTCACCCCTGATGGCTGAGATGCAATACCTTTTGTCAGATTTAGAATCACATTGCCACTAGTTTCTATTTTCTAGCAACAATATGAAAGGGCTCAGTCGGGATAAGATAAAATAAGAAAAGAACCATAGACCCAATTACGGTACATTCCATGTGTGTTCTCAAGGTAAGGTAAGGTATAATACGGGGTGCAGCCGTCACGTACCCTCAAGTCGTAGCGGCGTGTGACCTCATGATGAGGTACTTTTAATAACTGATTCTTCTCTTTTCACAATACAATGATTTTTTTTGTTCAATTTAACTTGTACATTCTGTTTTAAATGTTTACATTCTGATAAATATTTAGTTACATGTCGTGTTTTGTGCATAAGGAAACCAAAAGCAGGGCTCACGGCAGGATACTATATGTTAACGTACATATTCTTATATGTTCAACGTGGGCGTGTGTCGTGTCACTATACATAGACTTGTATATAGACTTCTATAGTCTTATTTTTCTGTATTGTGTTTTTGAGATATGGCCCTATAATAATGAATAATCAAGTAATTTGATTTTATTATTGATGTGGGAGATTCATTTTTAACTCCGTTGGTCAATAAAGTAAAACAAATAAAATAAACATACATAAACACCAACCAGACGGGTATAGGTGTCCAAATGGTCGAGGAGCACCGCCTTCTGCATTAGCCCCAACCGCGTCAAGTGATTCTAGAGGCTGGTTGAAATTAACCCGTTTGCAGATACGACTATGGGGATAATTTATTATTATTACGATTTGAATACAGTGCAGGTCCAGGTCCCTTTTCATGTAATAAATGTTATATACAGTCTCCTGTAAGTTTATGTATATATACCAGCTGGCGTTCCTGTCGGAGGGAGAACTAGAGGCGCGCATGGCCCGCCTGGACGCGGAAATGGAAGCAGAGATAGACCAGCTGCGCGCGAGGTACGAACGCAAGCGCCGACCCATCCTCGACGCAATCCACCTCAAGCGCAAACGACAGCAGAACTTCTAGCCACGCTGTAGATATATCGGGACAGTACAGCTTGTGTCTACTGTAGAATGCTCTACGGAACCGTTACTGCCAATCGTACAGTTAGACATCATGCCCTTGAATAAAACTATTTTTTTACGGATTTTATCGCGTTTATTATAAAAAACAAATGATCCCGACGAACTTTACAGCACTCGTGGTCACATGAGCTGGACGTTTGACGTCCAGATGTTATTGCCAACCTTAAGTGTATCGGACCAAAAGGAAATAAGTAAGTTAATTATTTCCTTTTGGTCCGATCTACGCAGCAGCAGCAGCTCATAGTCTTGAGCTCTTGTGTGCCAGTGCTAGGTCCGGTTTGAAATCTATTTTCTTCCCCGTGATCACAACAAGCGTCTGAACCGATAAAATCCATAAAAAATAGTTTTCTTTAATGTGCAGTATTCGCGTAAATGTAAGAAAATTTTACCTATTATCGAGGTCCACCGCAGATGGAAAGGATGGTGGTTCTCGAAGGTACGTAGCCAGCCGCTCATGCTGCCTGTCGTACTCCTCGAGATAGCAGAATATCAGTTACGGTACTTTATCATAGGCATCACTGCGCATTTGGTGAATTATTTTCATGAAACCTCATTGAAGGTGGAATAGAAATATAAAATTAAATTCACATAACTGTTTGCATTGTTGTTGCACTGCCATTTGGATGTATCTTACGGGGCGTGTCACAAGAACGTCCAACCCGTGGCGGGGCGTGCCATTGTTTCTTAGAAGACAATATTGTTGTGTTTTCGAGTTTGCATTTGACGGCACGGACACGGACGGCGGCGGTGTGATCCGTGCTTATATAATAATAGCTCAAATCAATTAACTTTTAAGTTCAATTATAATAAAAAAGTATGTAAAAAAACATGAATATTTTTAACCAGCCATTAAGCAATGGCTTTGAATTTATATGCTCACAATTATATCGGCCGCGGCCAAAATTATGATATAATTCTCGTATCACCGTGACCGTTATTCATGATTTCACTGGTTTAGTTGTAATTGGTTAATTGTTCTGAGTATAAAATGGAATATTACATTTCATAAGTAAACAAATTAGTTAAGATAACTGGCCACTAAGTTTGAATGTTACGTTTTAACTTTTGTCGATACCATAAAATATACCGTTTTAATTTATGCATTCGCAAAATATACAAATGCTTTGTGCTAGAGTGGCCAAAAATGAAGCAAAAAAAATAATTGTCAAATTTTACGCTTTATGTAGAGGTGCCAAAAATGTTTTCTAAGCATTCAACCGGTCACCTTTGTTCCTAAATACGTAAAAAAATGCTCTCCGTTCAGAGTTATAAGGCCAAATCAAAAAAATTTTAGATGTTTCCAATGAAACGTCCGCCACATATATTGATTCGAGAAGTGAACTATACACAGTTTAAATATTATAGGCTACTAATATGTTGTTAACGCAGTTTAGCATGACGAGGATACATATCCTATAGTTACTTGAGTCTGTGAGCGCTAGGCGGCGATAGTTTCACTGGCTATAGACATTAGATTTGAAACTGGCTGTTTTTTAATTACGAGAAGTTGTTTTGACACTAAACTAAAACTGTTTAGTGTTTATGGCTCAGAGCTGGCGCCATCTAGCGGACCGCAAACTATATTTTCTTTTGATTTTGACATATTTTTCTAGCTTGCATAAGAAAGATATCCGTCAACTTGTAGTATATTGTAATAAATTCATGACAATATTATTGTGTAGATAGTTTATAGAGGTTTAGTTTCAATTGCATTTGATATCCTACTTCGAGAAGATTGTATTAATTTTTCTAATGGTTCCGTTCTATATCTAGTACTTTTTTTTAAGTTCCTTTTATTTGGATCTCAGGTGTATCGTATCGCAGATTTGTAATATAACTATATATTAGATTATATTCACATTTTTAAATTGTGACCTTAGTAGTGGGTTGTGAGATTTGTGAATTTATACAGAAAGTGATAAAGTCTAGGCGTGGCGATAGTAACAGTTGTTTCTCCAAAGCAAGTGACCTGTTGGAAAGCTTTCGCCTTACAAATGTTGGTCTGCTGAACTTTATTAAGCGCTCGAGACTATCTAATTGGCACTTTAGTGTTATATAAAATTCTGCCAAGTAGAGATGGTATTAATGCTTTCAGCAAAGTAAAAGATTATAAAACTAAAGGTATTTGTGTATAACATAGAAATATTACAATGTTATATCAAATAACACTATATTTTTTACATATCTATTGGCGCCTAAACTGACAGTTTTGCTCCCGCGCTTTTTATTTTGTTTTTAAATCCTGAATTTTTTTTTTCATTTATTTAGCAATCATTTAAAATGGTCTTCGCGATGTATGCATAACAGAGAAGATATATAAAGAACAATTTGCCGAAAGCATTAAAACTTACTATAGATATATTATAAATGCAATTAAAACAACAAATATTTTAGAAGTGCCATTATGTTATAAATGATTCATAGTATTTTCGTCAATTTAGAAAATTTTATCCTGTTTATTGATCAAGTGAATCGCGGAGTTTATTTAATTTTGTGCCATTAGCGGTTTGAAATTTAGAAACGAGAAGTGACGTAAAATATTTTTTTAATGATTGTACGAAATCTGCAAAATTAATGTTTAACAAATTTTTCATGAAAATATATTTTTAATAGAAAAATAATTTATTACCATTACTTGTAACTGGTACTTGTAAACCGTAAAATGTATACGTCTGGAAATCGATGTTTAAAACAGTGATTTATTTTTGACATATCTCAATCGTACTTGAATTGAACGCTGTGTTCAGTTTCCTGCGTATGCATTTTATATATTACGACTTGTAGCAATAATCGGCCTATTCATATATTGGAGTAACATTTTGTCTATGAATGTACAGGGTAACATTGTAAAGTAGGTATGTTTAAATTTGAATTGCTTAAAGCGCAATTTGCTGATTTGTTTCGTTGTGTCATCAGACGCGACTAAATCTCACTAAATTAATAGTTTTGTTGATAATATTTAATTAGTTCCTTCGGGGTTTCCAACATTTTTAGTGTGTTACAAACCGGATCATTATAGCATTGTTGATTACGAAGTTGGTTGTTGATCAGAGATGTGTGCTTCGACTATTTCATTGTTTTCGAACACATAAGCCCTCGGAAACACACCAACATTTATGTCGGGACTTGAACGGTAGTTTTTTTTTATCTGTGCCTCGTTCCGAATGACATTGGTAGTGTTGTCGCGTGTAAAGGGCTTTTTCTAGTTTATTGGTAGCGAGAAGGAAGTGCACTTGTAATTCTGTAGCCTGTTGAAGTTTTCATAGCTGAGTATTCATTATATTTTTGGACGAACAACTCACAGATTAAAGAGGATGAACGAAAACAACAGACTTTTATTTTTAACATGTTTAATAAACAGGCGTATAGGTAGTAACGTCAGTAAAGAAAATATATTACGTAAATTTTGATATAATTTAGTTGACTAGTATAATTTTGGTGATTCACATATCAAACAATGGTAAGGGACATTCGCAAAATGTGACGCATGATTACAAAATAATAAAAATATGCTCCAGATTGCATATCAATATGTGAATGCAGTGCGGGCAATAATTATTGCAACTTAAATACAAAATAGAAGTGTGTGTTTGTATGTACAAAAGGAAGACATCAGATAAATCAATATAAACAAAGTAATTGCTTTGTAAATACAAACCGCCGGACCAAAAAGGTGACAAAGAACTGGTAGTTGCATAGAAGATAAGATTAATCTCCCTCGCTTCTATATATTGACACAAAGAACTCTTTGTTTAAAGGGAAATAAATAAGGATAGATTTGGGCTTTGAAAATGTAAATACGTCAACATTAAATATATCATTAACCCAAGAGTAAAAATTCTTTAGTTTTTCTTAAAAATATTATCTTCTAAATTTAAAATCACCTTATTGCTTAGTGGAATTTATAAAACAAGACTATTAAAGTAAAATAGCTTAATGTATAATAATTGTAGATTGCATCAATAATACTTCGGGATATAACTATGTTTAAAAAAAACGGCGGGAAATAAATGCAGTGCCAGTCTGTGATAGCCTTAAATCTAAATAGTAACATTACAAAATATAAATGTCCTTATGATAGTAGACCTGGATATAAAAAAACTAATGAATTAGTTTATAAAACGTTGAGTTATATGAAACAATTGAAAAACATCTTTGCCCAGCAATCGATTTCGCTCATTGATTAATCTATCGATATCGATAACTGTTTGATGAACAAGGCACATTACACAACACAAATTACGTATTTAAAAATTGCTTTAAATACTAAATAGTTTCGGCAACTAATTTCTTTCTGTATTTTTTTTGAAAGTTTATATTTCAATAATAATTAACAATTTTAATCGATAATGTATTCTTGTTTAAAAATTTCTCCTGCTGGTCAACAAGATTTTCGATACCTCGTCTGATCATATTTCACATCATCTTATTTCAGCATCATTATTAAAAGAAACTGCGCATAGCATTTTAAAGAGATCGAAAAAGAAATTCACAATAATGAATTCGACCAAAAAAAATAACATAGATTCCGACTTCAACGATTCAAAACATCTCTTTTCTTAATCTTATACAATATGACAAAATATAAAAAAACGGAAAGTACTTAGTTGCCAACCTAAAACGTAGTAACTCCATAGTATCTGTTGGCAAGATTGCGTTAACCCAAAGCGAAATGACAATAATGTTAATTTTTAATAGTTTTTATTTAGTGTGGAAAATTTAATTCCGTTGAAAAGTCTAAGAAGCATTTAGATTAAATATCAACAGTTAAAATTGTTTGTTGTTTACGTCATAAGCAAATTGTTATTTATGTCATATTTAGACATCCATAGATGTTTTGGTGGAGTAAATCTATACCATAGAAGTATTAAGTAAAAGTCAACAGCCGAAAGTGTTCTTAATAAATAACTCATGCTATTCAAAAAGGGGTACAAAATATTATTCGAAAGAAGTTAATATATCGCAATTTCTTACCCTTTGAGATAGACAGGAAATTGACTGTCGTTTAGTGTTTGCACTGCAGTTTGCACATGATTTAGAAACAACTATTGATTAAATGTATGATAAAGGCATTATGTACCTTCTGTTTTAGATATATGAATTCTTCCTAGTGCACTAACAAAAGATATAAATTATACACAGTTCAGTGAAAACATAGAATTTATTACGACCACCAAATAAAACTACACATTGCTGAATAGTGGCCTTATATAATGTCTGACGGTAATTTGCGGATGATTCTGCACTTTTTATTTCCCTGGAATCCATTGTTTTTAGCCCGTCGCAGTTTTCCTTAAAAAATATTTTCTACAAAGCTTATATTAATGGAATAAGTAAGAACTAGTCGTGTGTAGTTTTTGTTTCCATTATAATTATCAATTCTATGTTCACCCTACTAAGTAAGCATAGGTGCAAAAGAGTGTCACTCTGACAACTTATTCTGTACATCTATGGTTAGTGCAAAAATAATCATATTACGTTCATTATAAGATTAATATTTTTGTTGTGGTTATAAGCCGTTGCACATTCCACTTATTACTTCCATGATCTAAACTAAACGTCACTACATCTGACAGCAGGAACTAGGAACAAAAAACATTCGTGTATAGTACACCTTAATAGGTATGTGCGATTGAAGTTATACCTCTTTTGGTGCAATGCAAGAGAACCGGTATAAAATTAGGACAGATGTTAAATCTGCCTTAATTTTATGATCAAGTCTGTAACGAAGTTTTGCTTTGTTTACCTACGAATCTATAATATATATTATAGTTGTAATATTTCGATGATGATGATATTAATTTATCCCTAATGGGAAAGGCAAAGGACTGTAATATTTCGGTGACACTGACAGATAAAGTTCGATACGGAGAAATGTGTCATTTATGTGATATTTCTAAAAAAAACGCTATTATTGTTATTAAAATTAATAAAATTCCCAATTAGAGTTAATCATTCTAAGACCAATTTTTGTGCTAGGAGATGGTTCGTTATAATATTCGATTTGTACTTATGATCTTAAGTTTCGCAGACCATACCCAAAACTATTATATATTGACGCTATATTTATCAATCGTGTTATTATGTCAACAAATAGTGAATCCAGTTGTTACAGCCATCCATCGTGACGGTGCCCAGAATGCTAACGTGAATGAGAATGCCTGTGAGTTGCTAATACCAATTTGAAAAAATTACATCTTGTGAAGTTATTGATCTAAAGAGGTATAACTTAAAAAAACAACTAAATAATTATAACTCGGTTGAAATAACTGTGCACCTCGTTGGATTGCGATGCCGCGCCCACTCTCCTCTCGTCTTAGTAGTGCCAGAATTGTTAGACTCTTTGTTATCGATAGATATCTCAAATATTTGATAAGGCATCGAAACATTAAATTATAGTGATGTTTTCATTATCAGATTTAATAAGTATATGGCAATTTTTTTCTTTTCTTCAAACAATACTATTTTGCTCCACAGTAACAACCATTGACTACAGGTGCACAGTTTATTCAACCGTGATATAACATGCATCAGAGCTAAACCTACAATTTGGGACCCATGGCCCAAATGACCTTCCAATAAATATTACTGTCTAAATTTTACCTCTATTCACAGACCCTAGTATTGAACATGGTCACAGCTAACATAAAATATTGTTTCACAATCAAAACGAGAATTTGTTCGAGTTGATAATCCTCACTATCTACACCATCCTTGGGACAGTATCTACCGTTACTTTGAAATAATTTCTAATAATACTCGAGTGTTGTTTTAAATAGAGATCATAGATTGATCAGAAAGTTTGCTTCCAATCCTTTGGTTATATAAAATCTTTAATTTTTAACCTAATGAGTTAACACTTAAATTTATGATCTTGTGACCACAGTATGTATTAGTGTCTTAGTATCATCTGACAGTATACAAAGCTGTCCAGCACTGAAATAAAAAACATATTTATCTTTTAAAAGGAAAAAAGATTAAAGACAATCTATCAGTTCTAGTTGCAAAAAAAGCAAGAATGAAAAATATTTTATAACTAATAAAATTAAAAAAAATATGCATAATCATAGTAACATATTTTTTAATGTAGTGTATTGTGGATATTACAATCAAGCGCACAATTAAGCTGATTTTTAAGACACAACACCTACATTCATCCTCAATAAGGAATCATAATACAGATACATTATTAGTTCTAGGAAAAAGTTGGAATGCCTCATCATCAGTAATAAGGATCTTTGAAACCCTACACTTACCAGTCTAAACACATCAATGTTCAGTTGGACCACAATAATATCTCTGTTTGCTCTATCACTGTTTAAACACTGATGTAACATAGTGGTGACTGCCAATTTTATGTAATGCTGTTTTAAGTCAAAGGTTTTATGACTGAATATGAAAGTAAAGTGATCTGAATAAACTATATTTTTATATGTAATTAATGAACATGAAAGTAAAACATTATCTTTAATGTTTTTAATAATTATTTTTGTATGGTAAACTGTATAAGAAACAGTCATGTGTAGTGGTTTTGCAGAAATATATTGTTTCCCAGCACTTCCCTTACAGATAAATCCAACTATAACATAGAGGATAAATAAGATGGATTTATATTTATCCCTGTGATTATATTTCTAAAACACCCTCATTAAAATTACATTTTGTTATCTAACAAATTATATTCTGAAGCTAATTTGTTTGCTCTCTGGTATTGTTGCTTCATTAAGTGATAACTGCTGTTTAGAACATGCAGAGATGGATTCATATAGGACGAAATTTTATGGACATATGATAATTATTATGGACAAAACAAAACAATAAACAAATCTTTTGAATTATATCATTTTGCTCTGGATATCAAACTTTAATAGATAATGCAAACATGGATTAACTAGTGATCAATCAACAGCATTAAGACACAAAAACACAAGTCAACAATTTAATTAAAAACATATTAGCACAAAGTTGTAAACATTTGCACTACAATTTTATTGTATTCTATGTCATCTTGTTATTGTTATAAATATCTACAAACAACAAAATTCACTATTCAGTTGTTTTTCCAATTTTATCTAAGGGTGTCATTAGCATATTTCTATATATATCATATACATATAACTATCAATTGACATTAGTATGGTAGTGGTTAGAGTTAGATCTGGCTGTTGCAATGTGGATTCCTTCACATTTCGATTTTAAAATTAAATTTTTCACTTACTTATACATTAATCACAAAATATTGAGATTTGGATCTGGGTGTGACACTGCATCTGATCCTTCCTTCAATTTTATTTCAGATGCATCACATCAACCAGGAAGTGATGATGTGTGAATGATGACGCTACTATAATATAACCTATGCAGTTCATGTCAGGTGGTAACAAACACAAGATTTCGTCATAATTGAATTATATTTTATCATTAAATAATAGGTCTTTACATATGAAATTGCCGTTTTGTATGACATAAGTTCTTCACAGTACACATCTGCCGTAATGCTTTGCCGTTTGGTAAAAAAACTGTGATGAATCACACCAGCACTAGACCACCAAACAGTGACCATCAACTTTCTAGAGGTCATTTTTCGTTTAGGGCATTGCTTTGGTGAACAAGGACCTAACCAACTTGCTGAGCGCTTTCGATTGTCGAACAGAATACACTTTTCGTCGCACGTAACAATTCCGTTCAAAATTATTTCATTTCTGTCCCTGTTGAGCAGCGCGAGCCAGGTTACAACGCGTACGTTGCCCTGTCGATCGTTAAGTTCGTGGGGCATCTATCAAGCTTTTTTACCTTGCCAATTTGTCGCAAATGGACCAATATTGTTTTTAGGTTAACATCAAAAGCTGCTGCTAGCTCGGCTGTAGTATGAGTATCATCGGCTTCCACAATCGCCTTTAATTCATCAATGTTGACCAAAGTGTCCGGACGACCACGAGGTTCATTTTTCTAATCAAAATTTCGGAACGGGCAAACCAATAACGGGTTGTACGTTCGTTTGTAAACTTCTCTCCGTAAACGTTGTTGATGTGCCGTTTGTACCGCGTTGATGTCACGACGGAACTCATATTCCATAATTACACGAATTTTTAAAGTATCCATTATGACGAAAAATGTTCAAACGTAAGAAAAATACAAAGCTAATCAATAACCAATAGACTAACTTTGTAAAAAGATCGTCATGTTTTTAAAACAAAATTAATTTGAATTTATAATTCACAGCCAATCAAAACTTTTTTTGGTTTGAAATGGCCAATACTGAAGAATGGCTATTTCAAGACCTAATAACAACTAATTTATCCCCTGACTAGGCTGAAGTCACCATGTATATTAAAGGAAATATTCCTAACATGGACTAACTTCACCTCTCAAATGTCTCATCTTCAACTAATTGCAAAATATAAAAAAAATCAAATAACAACTTATATCCATTACTATTAGTAAGTTATGTAAAAATAAACTATGTCTAACTTAATCATCATCATAATAATTTCCAGCCCATCACTAGTCCAAGGCTGAACATAGGCCTCCCCCACAGACTGCCACAGAGTATTATACTGAGCCACACATCAACTACCTGCAGACTTGCAAAGGTCATCAATCAATGTAGGGGGAGTAGACCTACAATTCAATGGTCAATACAAAGTTGCTGCTCGTGAAGCTTTCTTTCAGTTCTACAGTTTGATATTATGCAGGGGCATTGCAACTAACCAATCCTTTAGTATTCACTCTCTCTATAGATCAATGAATGACTTTGAACTACCTGCTGGCCAAATCAGATAGCTCAAAGAAGTGAAGATCCAGTTCTAACTTAATACAAGGTCATTATACTCACAGTACTGCGCCGCACTAACGACCAGCTCATAATGCTGTATCAACCCAGTGCCGTTCAGCAACACCTCACATATGAAGATGTACACAACTCGGGATGTCTCGAAGAGTGAGTCCAACAACAACCAAGTGGTGATACTGCGGTTGCTACTTGTCCCGCTGCGATTTATCATTACGCAGCTGTTGAGGAACCCAATCACACTAGTGACCAACATTAATCCCGAGATGAAGTAGTGGATGACTGGAAAATAGAAATAATCAAGATAGTAAAAAGCCATGCTAACCAAGCCTCACACATTTGATTTGTTTTTGCAAAAAGCACTATGTTAGAGGTTTCAAATGCATTATCAGACTCATAAATCAACTATTTGTAAAGCAGAAATTTTATTCTGTGGCTGGGGATGATCCCAGGAGCCATTTTTAAGCAGTCAGTATTATTAACCATCAGACAAATTAATATTAGATGTTAAAAATACACCCTTTCATTTGATATAAATGTTTAAAACGCTTTATGTCATCTATGGCATGCAAATGTTTAACTATAATAACAATGCTATATTCTATCAATTAATCTGTAATTGCATTTACAATAACTATACAATGAAATATTTGTCAATTAGACAAAAATTAAAAAACAATATGGTTCAGTCTGTCAATGTTGATTGTCATTATAATATTCCTTGCATGTGAGCTGTGTTGATGAATTTATCATAGGTATGCTTAACAAATGTATTAAGTTACAAATAGATACAAAACTTATTTACAGATATAAGAAACATACAATGTTATAAAACCAATACATTTATAAGTTAAAGACAAAGACCTTACCTAAGTTACTTCCATCTAGTTGAATTTCATAAAACAACTCGGGATTTAACAGACGAACCAGCACAAATGCAAAAGCTGTTGTAGAAGAGACCTGAATAAGGAAGCACTTTAGCTCAATAAGTAACAATTAGAAACATATTTTTTTGTTCATTGAGGGGTGACAAATGAGCACACAGGTCATCAGAGGGTAAGGGATTCCTGCAGCCAATGACACCCACATTCATCCTCGCTAAGAAATCATAATATAGATGTGTTACCACTCAGGATGGTAGATGATAGAAGATGGACTGCCTCAACTAGATGAACACAGCAGCATTATATTCCTATTTTATGTTAGTTTTCTGTGAGGCCAGGAAAATTTCAAGAAAAGAGCCTACACCTTTAAAGGTCAGCAATGCATCTGAGACTCCTCTGGTGTTCAAGATATTCATGGGTGGCAGTGATAACCTACCATCAGATAAAAAAACAAACAAATATACCATGGGGCAAATGCAGTCTCATGAATAAGTAAAATTGTATGTTCCACAGACATCCTCATGCTTCAACTTTTTAGTATGTCACCAGTACTAAAAAGTTCAAGTGTCTATTAATTGAAATTTAATTTCAATAATTTGAATCAAATAATAACAAGAACATTTCTTTTTTAGATTTTTATTTTTAAAGGATGTTGCATTACTAAGACTTAAATCACAGTTAACCACTCTAGCTAAGTTTAAAATAGATGGTTCATGGCAATAGTTGAATGGCAGAATCGAACCTACCTGAAGTTGCATGGACAATACCTAATGTTTGGCTGGTACCTGATATTATGTTCCCATACCATTCAAACTCAGCTTTAAAGTTTGTGCCAGATATTTTCCAACAATAGTGAAATGGATTTAAACCTAAAATGTTGTTTTGCAAACCATACCTGTAAACCCTTAGGCTGTTGATGTTTAAATTTATGTATGCTTAATTTAATAATCTGCAATATTTCTTTAATAAATCAGATTAAATAGGTATGAGTTCCATTTGGATATAGGCCGAATATGATACAAATAGTTGTTATTTTAATTCAATTAATATATCAAATAGTATTTTAAGGAATTTCAAACCTATGGGCGATTTCATATGTACAAAGTAAGTTTTAATCTAAAAATGTATTTAAATAGCCTTTTCTTGTTAAGTTATTCTATTATAGTTAGACGAAATTAATATCAATGACGATGTTATGTTATAATCTTATGTAAATCTACATTCAATAATTAGTGCTTTAACTTAAATATTACTACATTTTTTATATTTAAAAGTGTATTTCTAATATATAAAACTAGTTTATACTTACCGTGAAAACCGCAGCCACTATACGAATGTATATTTTTAAATCAAACATAGGCATTTTCTTGGATTGTGTGGACATTTAAATAACTACACTAAAATAACCAAACTCGTAACAATGCATCTGTTCGAGATTGTAACTTTGACGCATAAGTAAATAAATCAATATCCAATAAGAATCTCCTACACATAACTCCTAGGTAGTATACAAATATAACACTAGTGTTGTGAACCCTCCGATAATATGAAAAATAAGAATCGTTAATATTAATAATTTCATTTATCGACAAGAATTTTGTAGGATGAAGGTTTAACTTCAACTATTTAAATAATTTATATAGTATGCTAATATTCTATATGTTTTCGGCTACTTAATTTAATAATTTAACGTATCGCAATAAGGTAAAGCTAAGATTATTGCTTTATGATTGACCAGAACATTAGCATCATTTGTCAATTGTAATGGTAAAACAATAATTCCATCAAAAATCAATATATCATTAATCCTTAAGTTACATTAGCCAAATATATTACGTTATAACCACTAATTAAACAGTTGCGTTTGCAAACTGTAACTAAGATGTTTTTTTCCTGTAGTATTACGGGACATCAAGTCTAGATTCAAATATTAACAATAATTTAGAGCTTGGGAGGATATCTTATAATTAGGAAACTATGTATTACATTTCTATTACTAATTTAATTTATTTATAATCTCTAATATGCGTGTTATTAACGAAATAAAAATATTTAATCGAAGTCAACACCTCATTATTTCTTTTAATAAATTTAAATGAATGAATATCATTAATTAAAATTTATAAAAAGAAATGAAAAAAGTTGACGTAAAATCCAAATAAATTATATTTCGGAGCACACTTATGAAATCGTGTCATTTACTCGATTAAGTAGACACATCTCTATAGGTTTTGCCATCTGACAGATGACAGGTCGATGATACTGACATTTGGAGTAGGTCGGCTACTGTACGCTAAATGGCTGTTGACTAACGACGGCCTTGGCATGGCTAGGAGTATACATAAGTATATTGCAGCAGTCACAATATTGCCAGTATTAAGGCTTAACTTTTATAGGACAATTATAGAGCCGAATCACGGAAATTTTAAAATTCACGATGGGATCTTGTGACAATAATTTAGTTAAGAATAAGCTATGCACGTGAAGCAGTTAGGTTCTTCTTCCATCCTGTGTTTGGAATGACACATAGACACTAAAAATATCTATAATTGTGATAATCGTACAATCAAAACAAGCTAAAAGCTCATTTGCTATGTCATCTGTCAACTGAAATTTCGAGGAATTGTTTTTGGTGTGGCTTCAAATTTCCTTTAAAAAGTGGTGAAAATATCGATGAAACCTCTTCGATCGCAAGCAAGAAATATTGTTTTCAATGTTCATCAAAGAATACTTAATGAACAAGGTGCAGAACAAACACAATCATTGATATTGAGCCATGTGCAAGCATTGACGGGTTAGTAGGAATGACACGTCTTGATAATTTGGTTTATTGAATTTTTCGTGTGTATTATGTATACTACTAACTTTGGTTTATTTCAGGGGTTTCTAATACTACCATAAGAAAAATTGTTGCTGAAGGCAGATCTAACAGGGGCGTATTTAGTAGGCCCGGTAAAAAGAGGAAAGGTGGCAAAAAATAATTGGATAGTTTTGATTTAGAATAGATCAGAAACAAGATAAAAGAGTTTTACACTGTACGAAAAGAAATACTCACTATCATGAAATTGCTACAAACTCTTCGGGAGGAAATCAATTTCAATGGAGGAAGAGAATCATTAAGGTAACAAAATGAATTTCATTTTCTTTCATAGGACTTTCAGTTCAGAATATATTCTAAAAACATAGTAATCTAAAAATAACAATCTTATTTTTCTTCAGACTTATTTTGAAAGACATCGGATTCGAATTCGTGAAGTGCCAATCGAAAAGGACTATTTTAATGGAGCGACATGACATAAAGATACACAGATTCAAGTATTTGGAGCGTATGCAAAAGAATCAAGAAGCCGATGATAAGCTTGATGTGGTTTGTTTAGATGAAACCTAACATTTGTTCACCGAACATACACAGTTCATGTTCGGTGAACAAATGTTAGCAAAATAAACATATTCCAGGCCCATCTTAAAGTATTGCGGCAGGGCCTAGATGGATCATTGTACACGCTGGTGTAGAAACTGGTTTTGTGCCAAACTGTTGTTTGGTGTCGAATAGGTCGAAGAGTACATCTGCTGACTACCACCATGATATGAATAAAGATAACTTTACAAAATGGGTTACGGAGAAGTTGATTTCCAACCTTACAAGACCTTCTCTAATTGTCATGGACAACGCCAAGTACCATTTTGTACAACTAAACAAACTGTGTACACAAGCCGACCGTATTGCTGTTATAAAAGAATGGCTTCAATCAAACAATATCCCTTACGACGATAATTGGGGTAATTGTAAATTACTGGAAGCATTGAAAAATCAAAAGTCTGAACCTAAATATCAGATAGATGAGATTTTAAAATCACACGGCCACGAAGTCTTGAGGCTCCCACAATATCATTGTACGTTAAACCCCATAGAATTAATTTGCGGAATAATGAAACAAAAAGTTGCGGGTAAAAACGTCAATAGACCTGCAAGTGATATAAAATCTTTAACACTAGGAGCTTTCTCTCAAATAGGGATCAATGAATGGCGAAAATCTTGTGATCATGTAATAAAAATTGAAAATCAGTTTATAGAACAAGATCGATTAATTGAGATGCTAGAGGAAAGGTTTATCATAAAACTGCGTCTTCGTCGTCTTCCTCTTCCGATAAAGACTTTTTTATGGATGTGCAGTATTTGGAACCATTTTCATCTGATAGCCTATAATTAATTAATAAACTCATGAATAGAGTGATTGGAGTTTTCATTTCCCAAATTCGCCACAGTAAGATTTTCAAAAATTATCATTGATCATTGGATAATTTTTTATATTTGCATGTGTCACACACAGAATCAGCCGCTATAAGGGAAAAAAGTATCAAAACGTTTTACTCCAATTTCCCCACTATTGCTAGCGTCAATTTCTTTTTTCCCTTTTTGCCATCAGGTCCTGGTAGCCCTCTACAAATTATTTGGGTATGCGAAAGCGCAACTTACAGTAATATATTATATCTTACTCAATTGATAGCATCTGGTTATACGAAGATATTGGTCGAAATCGACCAGCACAACATCACCACAATAATATAATACTTTTATTATAGTTTTCTGTTTATTGTCTTTTTCAATAATCAGCTAAAATATAAAATATATGTTCACTAAGTACAGGTAACTATATATTTAAATATATGGTTATATATAAAAGTATTCAACCATTAGACATAGAAATGTGTTATATATTCCATTAGCTAAAACGAAATATAGGCAAAATAGTTACTTTATGAGAGCTGGCAACTATTTTAATTCGATTCCGTCTACAATTGACATTGGTTTATTTAATACAACTGGAACCTAAAAAAACTAAATTTAATGTTATATAATAAGAATTTTTAAATGCTAAATCATGACAGATGAGATGAGATTGTTGACGTCTGTTTTCACTTCTTTATCTATTTACTCCTTTTTCTTTTTACTACTTGTAATTAGCCTTCTGTATTATGTTGTTGATTTACTTAACTATTAGCTTTTGATATAACTAAAAAAATTGTTAATTATATTGACTATTTTGTAGAAAACGATACAAAAACTGATGTTTTTTTTTTTAGATTTTGTTTATAACTCGTAGAAAAGTTATCGCTATTAGATAACAGATGGCGCTGCAGGAATACATCTTTCGTTCTCTAGGCACATGTGAAGGTGCTATGATACCACTGCCACTACTTCTTCTGTACCCTAACTTGGGTAACTGAATCTTCTCGGGTACCGCTGTTACCAGCGGTACCCGGTACATTAACCTACATTAAATTACTTTAATGTAGGTTAATTTAGATATCATGTGTTGCAGGCATTACTTTTCACCATCACACACACAGTTCAACTGATAGTAAGTGATGACTGCGGCCCACTGCATCTACTATATATATATATAACCGAGTGACGACAATACCACCGTTAAATGGCACCACGTCGTAGGGATCCAGAGACCCAGTTACACGTAACGAGACATTCCTTCTCAGTCCTTTGGGTCGACAACGCATGTGCATCTTGAATCTTCATTCTTGGATGTAGATGCAGGGCCGCAGTCATCACTTACTACCAGGTGAACCGTGTGTGCGATGGTGAAAAGTATTCTTTCGTTTACTTTCAAGTTATTGGACAATAAACAAACACCGACAAACGCTGCGCTAGAGCCAGGTGGTAGAGTCGTAGTAATATTTTTATAATGTCCTCATTACTAATTACTTTGCTTTTGTTACGTATTAGTCAATAATTAGGATTATTGAGCTCCTGAGAACACGTGTTTCTGACGTATTATTACCCAAGTTTACTTGGGTTTGTTCACAAACAATGTCAATTAGTCTAAACTTGTGGTTTCTACAGTAAAAACGTCATAAAATGGGAAAAGCTCGAGAAATTAGCAGTGAAGTGCGTTCTGCCATCGTTTTTTTACATAATGAAGGCAAATCCGAAAGTGAGATTGCTTCACAACTGAAGTTATCGAAGACTTGTGTTCATGGCACAATAACTCGATACAGGGAGACAGGCAGTTTTCAAGATCGTCCAAGCTCGGGAAGACCGAGAGCTACCACGCCTAGTGAAGAAATTTTTCATTGTTGTTACCAGCAAGGGAAATAGACGCTTAACAGCATCAGAAATCCGCGTTGAAATAAACAAAACCCGAGTTAAACCTTTATCATTGACTACAGCAAAACGGCGACTGAGATATGCGAAGTTGTATGGTCGCGTTGCCGTTTGAAAACCTCTGCTAAGGCTGCAAAACAAGAAAAAACGGATGCAGTGGGCTCTTTCCCATCGAGATTGGACAGAACAAGATTTTAAAAAAGTGCTTTGGACCGATGAATACAAGTTTGAACTATTCGGTTCAAAACGTAGAGTTTACGTTCGACGCAGTGCCCAAGAAAAGATGATGTCAGATTGTGTAGTTCCAACAATCAAGCATGGTGGTGGCTCAATTATGGTCTGGGGTTGCTTCTCTAGCCAAGGAACTGGCGATTTGATTAAAATTGAATGAATTTTGGAAAAGAAACAGTACAAAAACATTTTAGAACAAAATGCCGTTACTTCCGGGTTGCGAATAATTGGAGATGGATTCATTTTCTAACAAGATAATGAATCAAAGCAAAACTCAAAATTATGTAGAGCATATTTAGAAGAGAAAGAGTCATAGGAACGTCCGTAATCGTGGCCCATCCTCGCGAGAAGAGATGTGGAATGCTTTATGCGAAATTTGGAACAATATATCACAAGACACCATTAACAAATTGATTGCCCGTATGCCGAGACTTGTGAAAATAGTCATAAATTTTTTGATGAAAAATCAGTTTAGCTAACTATAGCCTTTTTTGCATGTTAATATTTCTTTACGTTTTTAAAGTTTATTGTTTGTCAATCAATGTTCTATTAGATGATTAAACAGGTTAATTAAACATTTAATATTTTATTGGAGTTTTACTTTATTTTCCTACTTTAATTGAGGTGGTCTTAAACTTTTGGCCTGCAGTGTATATATAAAATGAGTGAATCTAACGAAGAATATTCGATACATTTTGAAGTTTACAAAAAAGTAAGAAATGCACGAAGCCGCGAAAACAAAATTGTGTCGTTTATGGACTTAACGCAGTGTCAGAAAGAGTTTTACACAAATTGGTTGAAGCGTTTTCAGTCCGGGAATTTTGATGTCAAGGATGAAGCTCGCGCTGGTCGACCCGACTTTTTATAGACAAAGTAGATAATAAATATAAAATAGACATATACGATATAGGAGAAGAGAGAGGGATTGACAACAAAACAGTTTTGACACTTGTGGAAAAGTCAGGATATACAAAAAAGCTTGTTATTTGGGTGCCACACGAGGTCACTGAAAGATCCCTAATGATTCGTGTACTCATTTGCGATTCTCTATTGAAGCGTAATGAAACCGAACCGTTTCTGAAGAGATTGATCATTATCGATGAAAAGTTGATTACCTAAGACAAGAACGTGCGCAAAACATCATAGTCAAAGGGCAGTCAAGCTCCACAGACTATAGCGAAAGCTGGACTAACTCGCAATAAGGTGATGCTGTGTGTATGGTGGGACAAATTCTCAAAAATAGAGAAAAAACGGCCGGAATTGATCAAAGCCCTCACCTCGTACCCTCAGATTTTCACCTGGTTCGTTCTCTTCAGAGCTTTTTAAGGATTGTTAGTTTAGCATCAAGAGAGGACTGTCAAAACTACTTGTCGAACCCAAAATGCGATTATGTCTTTAAAATGCCGCATATATGTATATTATAAGCAAATATAAATAAGCTATGATAAAAAAATATCTTGAATTTGTTTATAAAATATGAGAAAACTTTTTTCTCGACTAATTATATATAGTTACATGAATTAGATTTCTTGATTAGTGTTTTATTAGTATTTTTCACAAACGAAATGTGTACCTAATACGAGTTGCAACTGGACCAATAAGTTGCAGGTGTGATGAAGGTAAGATTATCTGTAAACATTTAGTAAGTTTCAATAAGATGAAACAATATTTAAATGCAATAAAAAAAAACAGAAACAAGTTTTCCGTGAAAAGGATCTGTTTTTATATGAAAGTAATAAGTATAATCGTTAAACTCGTACAACTATTCAATTTAATATAAATTAAATTAGTTAAAAAAATATTAACTTTTCAAATGCAATTTAGGCACCAATTCGTCACAACTGTCATTTACTCGTCACTGCACTTGAGCCGCGAACATTTAAATATGGACACAATTAAAAAACATTTCACACTTTCGGTCACGGCTGTCAACGAATAACATAGAAATAAATTAATTTACATTTCGCTTGTTTAATTCAGACGTTTGTGACAAGCTCTATAAAATTAATGGTCTGTTATCGTTATTCATTCGTCATTCGACCTTCGATCAGATGTATACTGTATATATATATCTTTCCAGAAAAGAGTAGCTCATACTCATCTTGCCTAGTCCGCGCTTCCCTCACCCCTTGGTTAATGTACCCATTACCAGCTGATTAGGTTTGGATTTGGAAATTTTGGATACTTCTCTTCATTAAGTTCCTTGTTGACTCAAGTTACTTAAATGTTGGATTAGTTCAAAGTAAAAAAAGTAAAAAAAATACTTCAACGCTAGAAAGATATACAGAGTGAAAAGAAACACAAGTTAAGATATTTACAAGAAAAAAAAATCCAACGCCTATTTTATTCACACTTGGAGTTAACTGCAGCCTTCGCACTAGGCAAGCCTGTACCGCGAGGGCACATCAATATGTATTTAAGCTGTCCATATAAATGATATATGTTACATAATATATTTTGTGGATTTTTATAAACTTAAGAGTCAACAGACACAAAAATATATATGACGACGTAAGCAGTGCTCTTTCAATAGTATTGGCCTGGTTTATGGATTTGTGGTTGCCTAATGTCCAAAGACCTAAAACTATCAAATTATTTACCAAATTCAAAGAAGGCTACGGTTCAATATACGAAATTAAAAATGATTATTGGACGAATGTAGAGTATTAAGTAGTATTTGTAAATTATTATTCAAATCACAGATAATAATTAAAAGAAGTATACAAAGTTTTCAGAAGATGCGGCAGGTAGCATTAACTGCACGAGTTTGCCAGACATGCGTTGAAGTTTAAATTAGAGAATAGGGAAAGGGTCCGTCGAATAATTGGCAAGGCACGCGCAATCATTACGCGCCATTCACCGAGGCCGGCTCGCATTCGTCCATTAACTCACTCCGTGCCCCAATTAATTCGATTATAAATTTACGAGATGTTGCCAGTTATAAATTTAGTTCAATTGTCCATCGTATCGGCGACCGTGGAAATTTGTTATTTGTTGCAACTGTTATAGTTTACGATACAGTTTTATGGTTATGTAATATTCATTTTATAATATTACCGTATAATGTTTTAATGTACTTTTCATTTGAAGAAGGTATAAATTTATATTATTTACAATGAAACAAAAATAACGTATACGTTGGTTTATTTAACAGTGCTAGAGCTACGTTACAGTTTGTCTCCGGATGGAGCATTAATGGATGGGCTTGACTGGGGGCGGATCACGTAATCAAGGAATAGCAGCATAAACGCAGCTGGGATTACGTCTAGGATGTATAAGGATTCAGAGACTTTTATTGTTGGTAACGAGGCATTTCAACTCAGGGTTGACAACGCATCTACATTATGATTCCTTATCAAGGATAAAAATTACATGGACCGCAGTTACCACTGTGCTTTGGTGTGACTGTATACTCGTTTGACACCGCTAATACTAGAAAAGTAGGTATATATAAATATTGAAAAAAGTACACACTTTTCTAAAAAATCTTCATAAAACTTAAAACATATAAAATAGGTACAATGAATTTAATCTAATTTTACTGAGAATGTTAATTTAATTCTTTTGAAAATTTGTATGACATTTTAGCCAATAAAGTATTTGTTAAATTCCAGTTGTAGAGGTGATGATTCAGATATTTTATATTAAAACTCATTTATTTAAAATCAATTGACGCTAAAATAAAAAAAGGCGTTTATTATTTCGTCGTCGTTTATTTTTTATTTTTCTATTTTACATTATTATAAAATACGTAATTAAGAACAAAGTGATATCGTGGAAGACGCTTAAATACTTTGAATTTGATTTAAAATGGCACAGACGAATACACCTATATTATTTTATAAGGTAGGCAATGTTTTTTCCAGTTTTGCTCTTAAAAGCTCTCTCCACTATAGAAGCAACTGAAAAGCATTTTTTATCGAGAAAATTACAATACCGTATAAAAAAACTTACATTTAATAAAGTTATCTTACAGATTTTATGGCGTTATATAATTTTTAGTTAACGGTTAATGTCGACTTTTTAATTTTTTTTGTCTAATCTACGGAATGGTATATCTGGTTTGTGATTTCATTTTATTAATCACAGTATCCTAAGCCCGTGATAGCGTCAAACCATCTTCGTTTGTTATCAAATCTGACGTAACGGTGGGGCCCATGTTAGACATGATCAAAAGTGCACACTTTTCGGTGACGTCACCATAAGAATTGTAAAGCAGTTAAAACGTCGTGATAAAAAAGTTTGAAATAAACGCCGATAAAGTCCTTAAAATTAGTTTTATTGAATGTGCAGTATCCGCATAGGTTTAGGAAATCATTAAATACTTACATGTTACGGCAATTTTCTGTAAGATAATGTATGATAATAATATATATATATATATATATTTATATATATATATGCTGTCTTTAAGATTGACATGCGCATATATTAGAAATAAACGTTACTTATTCTCTTAATTTAATTTAGAACTGCCCACCCTCGCGATATTGCACCGCTGTTGTCCACTGGTTCGTGTTTTCTTTGTCCGTTCGGCGAAATGAAGTGGCCATTGCGTGGTCAGTTAATTCAATTGGTCCTTACCGAATTATGTCACGGAGAAATGGACCTTGTGTCTATAGCGGTAGACGCTATTAGGGTGCGAGGATCGCAGCCCCAGATCGTTGGCTAATTGTGTGGCAATAAAACGGTATGGTCAGTAGCTGGTTACTAGTGACGCAAACCATTTCGTTGCAATAATACTCTTGCCAATATTCCTTTGGTAATGGATTGATAATTTTGATAGTTTTGAAAGACGAATTGATAGAATTAGTGTTAAAAAAAGAAAAGATAGCATATACTATATAATAGTATGAGGTCGGAGTATATATTAAAAAAATATATATAATTCCTTCAGAATCTAAGTTGACCAGTGTTTCGATTTTTATATCACAAGTGTTTACTTCTCGAGATAAAAGAGCGAAACCAATTTAACTTATTTTACATATAAATATATTATGTATTTTTGAATTTATAATTATAATATTAAATGAAAATCTATTTTGTAAAATAAAAGTAATTAAAACTTTATTATAATATATTATATATACTTAAGTAACCAAATATAAAAAACAGTACTTTACACTTAAATGTATCATGTATATCCACATATAATATTAAATAAAAATACATTTTGCAAAATAAAAGTAATGGAAACTTTTTTTATAATAAACTAGCATAGAGTAACAGACTATACCATATTAACACGTACACAAATTCATGCATTGTATAATATATACAAAATAAATTAAATACAAGTACCAAGAGCGTTCGGTCCGCGTCTAGCGCTGGATCCCACGTCGATCCTTATATAGATGATATGAATATAAATAATGATGGAAATAATAACTGAATTGCTCTCACAATGTTTGTGGACATAACTCAGCCGGCCAATGGGGCGTGGACAGGACATCACCACGTTGTAGCGCATGGCGTAGCGGCTGCAGACTGCGACTGGCTGCTTTGGAATCGATTACCAGCTGACAGACAATATTCGTGCATCACAAATTGTTGCTTTCCTGGTCTGGGTATGTTATGTGTATATTCCATGGCCCTGACACTGCATATGAACTCTCCTCCGATCTTATTGCACGTGTATTACATCGGATTAGGGAAGATGACTACGAGTGAGTGCCTCAGTGTTTGTGCAAATGCTAACGGCACTATAAAATATTCTGCGCAGTTGATGTCATCTAGCAGTAATGAGAAGATATCGCCGAGGTCGACAGCCACCAGGAGGGCGTCATCGTCATAGCCCCTACTCACTTTATATGATCCCGGGACCTTTAATATTACTGACGAGGCATTCTGTATGATTGGAGATCAACAGACGACGCATCTTCATAATGATTCCTTACTGAGGATGAACGTGGTGTCGGTCACCCTGAACACGATAAAACACAAAACACAGTGGTGTATACATAAGCTACTATTTTGTGATAAACGCCGTATTATTGAAAAACATCTCCTGCGTGTGATAAGACTAACATGTCTGTTATAAATGTATATATTTGTAAGTACTTTATATAGTTTATTATACTATATAGTTTAGCACATTGTGCATAGTTGCAAAATATTATTCTTACATTATATATATTATTAGTTAAAGCCTTGATAAACAAGCTACCTCCGAGGTTACTGTAGGTTCTGCCCTCTCGGGCACCCTTGAGTCAGTCGCTCTCGGGGAACAGGGTATCGGTCAAAGCCGAGACTCCTTCTCGGGAGCCCTTGTGCTGGTTACACACGCTCTATACCTTTAAACCGGGTGAAGCTGTAAAAGCCCTCGGGCTAACTGTGGCCACCAGCCCGAAAAAAAAACAAGATACAGTCTTCCCTAGTATGAGTATCATAAGGTCGTATCGTCATGTGAGTTAAAACCTATGCATACACATCTACAGTTACTAAAATGTGAACAGTATTAATAAAGTTAGTTTGAAACTAAATTAAATATAACTTCCATGTCGCACATGTCGTGCCGGCGTACTGCCGTGATGATGGATGGGTATTGGTGACCGATTGATTCTCTTCGATTACAATTCTCAGTTAGGTCGGCAGTTATAATTGAGGGTAGGGTTCTACAATTCCGCATTCATCTAATTATATCATACACTCGTATATCATTTTTCATTGGTAATTTAATTATAAAAATTAATGTCCCTCTGGTGCAAGATATATTGTATTATTTTTCAATAATTATCATCACATATTACACCATCCATCGTTGTCAGTGTTTAAAAGATAACCCTTAATTTTAAGGTGAAGTTCAACCGAAAACGCTCCCGGTGCGGGCATCGTTTAAAATCTTTATAACATTTTTAAATAGTGAACTGTTATGCATAACGGTGAAGGAAAATATCGTGAGGAAACCTGCATGTTTAAGATATAAATATAAAAATATTCTTCAAGACGTGAACTCCTCCAGCGCCAAAGATGCCAAGTACAATGGCTACCACCATCATTTACAACTATAACAAAAAATATGGCAGATTTGTTACGAGTTAGACCCGTTAAGCTATGATATTACATTTTATTATATTCATTTAATTTGGGTCAGATACATGAAAACAATTTTATTCCGTAAAAACAAACCAGTCAAATCTGATGCATGCATGTTAACGGTTATAGTGTTACATTAAAAATTAATGGGGTAAACTAAACAATTACTGAAGCAAACTATGTACAAAGAACAGAATTAAATTTTGAAAATGTAATAAATTAAATAATATCGTAATAAAATAATGTCATAAAATTTTAAAATTAAATTAAATTAAATCACAATTAAATCCATTTTAAGTGGGAATTAAATTAAATGACAACCTTTTATCATCGCTTTTAAGTAAAAATTAAGTACTAACCGCCGAGACCCGCGGCGCGCTGGCGTATCCTGTAGACAAGTAAGTACAAATAAAGACCTCGACCCCATCTTGAAGAATAGAGACATCTTTCGACTGCTATCTGAAACTGTCTCCCGAGGCATATGTAAGAATTCGTAAAGCATAAGCAAACACGCTTTTTTTTGCTTGTCCTACATGTATTATTACCGTAATGAAACTATTAAATTTAGTATTCACAACACGATGTCACGTTTCGAAAATTTGCAAACGTATTAAGTATCGAATACAATAATTTATTTATTTGTTATTTTTCCCAACTTCAACGGTCCCACACAATGAAAAGATAGAAAAAAAACATTGCTTTATGATAGTCTGTAGTTAGGATATATATATATATATATATATATATATATATATATATATATATATATATATTTATATATATATATATATATGTATATATATATATATATATTGTTAATAAATTAAGTAATTTATGTGCTATGTAGCATACATAAATTCAATTTAAAACAAAACTAAATTAAATCAAATAACAGTAAGCTTTATTTTTTTTCCAATCTCCCGTTTTGTTGTTTTTTCTAATCATTCGTGCTGGAAACACTCCAAACATCAGGAATTAAAAAGTAATAATGAATGCGAATTTCGTGTTAAAATTAGTTTTGATGAAATAGATACTTTAATATTATTATTGTTAATATTATTAAATTTAATTTAGGATGTTGTTACATGATATATGAAACCATTTAAAAATAATTTATTTTTATAAAGAATTTGTAACAAATTTAGAAAACGAAACAAGTTCCAAAAATTCATTGTTCAGTTTCAACGGTTCCATGGTGTAATGGTTAGCACTCTGGACTCTGAATCCAGCGATCCGAGTTCAAATCTCGGTGGAACCTAACTATACTTTTCTTATAAGTTTTTGATGATTAATTCCGACATAATGACAAAGTATTCATGAATTTGTATGTAATTATAATCAATTTGTTTATTACCTAAAACATATTTTTCCTGACTTTTAACTTTTTCGGATTAATCTCTCTAATACTCTAACACTATAGTGAATGAGTAATGTCTTCCTGGGCGATCTCGAGGACATCTTTTGGTTGTTATCAGATGAAATCAAGTGCGCGGGAATTATAGTGCCTGATCCAAATTAATGCATTGGAGATAAATATTAGCCTGGAATATGGTGAGGAATGAAATGTGATGAGGAAATCGGAGACCCAATTATATACCTCGTAATTCCCCAGATCCTCTATGCTCACCATAAAAAACACAGACCCTTTATGCTGCTATAAGGTCAGGCTGGTAACTCTTATAAGTAAATACCTACTCCAAATATATATTTTTAAAATGTGTTAATGAATTCGCAATTGTACTGTAGCAAAATAATCTGGTTTTACTAAGGCGTAGACGCCCGTAAGACCTAGTAAGCTACATTCGAAAGCTCTCCGTGGCACGACATAAATTATTTACTGCTCTTATAAAATATTAATAATCAATTGTTTAATATTTTTAAGTATGTTTAACTTTAAAAATCTCTTGAAAACTTAAGTATAATTAGAATAATTTAAGAAACATCAAAGCCTCTAAAGATGTATTTGCATTCATTCGTTCCACCGTTCATTTTTATTTTTAATATCGTAAATGGGCAATGGTAATTAACAAATGTTCGTGTTTATTGTATTTGTACTTCAAATCTTGTGTTGTTTAAAAATGATAAAAAATCAAAAATAAAATGTATATGAAAATCTTTGTTAAGAGAACGTTATAAGATGATTGACTTAATTTCCAAATTTTATTTTAACCATCACTCTTTACTGGAAAATTGCCAAAAGAAACAAACAAAGTGTCACTTTAATCGACTGATGGTCACGTTTATTTATTTTGTTTCATGAAAAGAAAAGAAATTAGTTTAATTATAAACAAAAAGATTATTGCCAGTTTTTGTGTACATACATTATGTACATTTATGAACATATGAATTTATACATATTTAGAAAAATAATATTTAATGCTAACTTGTTTGTTTTCAATTAGGAAGACGGTACCAAGTGAGATGTAGATAGCGTTGCTATCTCTTTCTATCCCTATTGGGGTGACATTGGTAAAGGCTTATTTATTATTATGTATGTGGTAGGAAACATATCCCCCTCTCTCTCTATATATCTGTCCATTTGGGTAGTTAGTGCATACATTTTTTTCAGGTGTTAGTCTATGGTTAAACCGATTCTGTAGGAATTAAATATTTAATTTATAAATGTATTCCAATAAATAGTGGGTCAAGGATGTCTAATTAATCGATTGTTTGAACCCCATGTAAACCTCAAGCGATTTTTAATTATAAAAATAATTATGGAATAAACCAGCAACACTAGATACAAAAGGTAATATGTAATAATGTTTACACATAATCGTTAGAATTAATATTACTTCAATATAACATCAAAATATTTTCTAGAAAAAACCTATCTTCGAAATAAACTTCTATTAATTTTTTTATCAAGTACACTCGTGTACACAAGTGTACTTGCCACGTCAACAACATAAAATCGTAATCCCTCATTGTCGTTTACATCTTTTGAAGTTATTATCTTTCACATATTTGAAGAGCATAGTAAAGCGAACGACCATTAGAGCTTAGTGCATTCACAATAAGCAATTAAATATTTTTACTCATTATACAAAAATATTAACGCGACGCGTGGCGGTGCGTGGCGGTTTGTTTTGGCGCGTGGCGAGCGCGTGCGCACACGCACACAACTATGTGATTCGTGTTGTCATTTATGGTTTTGAATTTCGATCGCTAAGTGCTTTTTAGGATTAAAAATATTGAAAACATATTTTTCTATTATTGACAGCTTTACGGCTCGTAATTGGAGTGGAAAAATAAATTTCAAATGGCTATAGAGAACAAACCTCATCGTTCTATAAATCGATTGATTTTACTTTTAATTTTGTCAGTTAGTTTTAGGTCATAGTAATTTTTTTTTATTTATGTTATTTTTCATTACACGAACTTTAGATTTAATTGAGAGCGATGGTTGAGCAGTACTAACTGGTACATTTCATAAGTTATTAGTATTATAAAGTTTAACTATAATCTATATATTTCATAAATCGCGTATACAAGGCCCCCTGTTCATAATGACGATATATGGACAGTAGATTATATACCTTCATATTTTTAGAATAGCCATCATGTTGGAACATTGTCAAATATATTTTAAGAGCGATAATTTTTGCCCGTTCGTGTTTGAATTTTTTTGCCATGCTTTTTTCAGCAATTTTATTCTGTAAGCAAATAAGTATTGGCAATCTTACGTAGATACGTGAATTTCGTATCTATGGTATAGTTTGAATGCCGTTTAATATTGATTTATCAATCTATATTCTCGTGATATTTAAATAATATTAAATAATTCAAATGTCTACGATTTACTCGAGCCTTTGACATGATTGAGTACTCAATAGATTTGTTAAAGAACAGTTTGTATTTTCGATTTTATTATTTGACCTTAAGATTCATAATCCCTTAGCTGATTGTCAATGAAAGGGGGTGAGCAGTAAGCGTAGTGATTAATTCGCGGGCACGTGACCGGCGCGTGGGTAGCGCGGGAGTTTTACGTTCCCACGTCCAATATGGCGGGAGAAATGACAGTTTTCTTGCCATATCAAATATTGGTTTAGTAAATACACATTTTTTACATTATGCAAGTGACATTAATTATTTTTCACACAAGTGTTTTTGGGTGTTGTGAGGATTTTTATTATGTTAAACTTGTTTTTTTTTGTGTTATATTTATTCACAACTTCTAAGTCATTCAAGTTTATTTTTTAAGAAATTAAAACTATTAGCAACTTGCAAAGCGTTGCTATTAGCGTTCCTTTCTGGTATTTTTACAAATATTTATATTCATATGGTTGTTTTATTTTATTTAAATATGCTTATTTTTAAAGAAATGCTGACAAACACATTTATAGTTAAGAATTGAAAATGTAGATGTATCCGTTATTACACAACAGGACTAACAAATATTTGCACAATATTACTAATGTTTTATGCTATTATTTCATGGTCATTTGAGGTAGTATCAAACACGGAGAGTCAGTTGATCTTTAATGAAAAACACTTGTATGTATATATATTATGTACGTATCTAGTGTATGTATATATGCTATTGACGGCCTGAGTACCTGAGTGGCAGTTATAGTACCTTGGGTCCGATTATCAGCCGAGTGTATCACAAATTATTAATATGAATATATTCGCGAGCTGTATGGCCCAACCATGGTCTCTTCGGCTTGGTAATCTTTTGAGCTGTGCAGATCTTCCTCGTTCTACTACGAAACGCCGAGCATAGTTCGCACCATAGCTTGCTGAGTGACTCTGACCTTTTTCATGCAGCCAGCAGCGAAGGACCATGACTCTGTACCGTGAGTCATTACTAGTCTAAGGCTTGTTTTTGATTTGTAAGACATTGAGAGTAGGTGGATGAGGACTTGTATAGCATTTTCCAAAAGCTGAACCCGAACGATGCCCGTCGGATGTGTATCGTTCGTTTAATTGTAGTTGTATGTTGTTTATTATATGTAAATACTCCATCAGAACAGCGTACGTCAGTAGGTGCGGGGTCGGCGCTTCAGTTATCATCTCCGTCGGCTCTAATGGGTTGATATTGCGTTGTCTGTTTGTTCGTCAATCGTCATAGATAATGTAGCCAGTAGACAGTAATTTTATTTGAACGTTTATGGTTATGAAACGAGCACATACCGGACAACAAAATTACACTTTAACAATTACAAATTATTTATATATAAATAAAAATTAAATGATTTTCGTTGGTAAGCGCATCATTTGGCGGACCATAACGGTTGGACCAAATTTTTTTGTATGTCCGTTTGAATTTACCCGGAATATTAGAAAGTTCTTTCCTTCTGTGGTATTTTTATATGACCAATTATTATTATATAAAACGATGGATAATTTTAACAAGTTCACAAAACGATCATCGACATACACATCGAATATTACGATACATTGAATTTTGGACAGGACAACGTCTGTCGAGTCGGCTAGTATATAATAAACTTTAGTCAAATTGGATGGATCGTGCAGAAACCGCAATGATTAGAAAAACCCTTAGTGTATTGACTAATGAAGCCACCGCTCACGTAGTTGGACGTTCGCTTATCAGGATACAGGACGGTGATTCAGCTGGGTAAGTCTCCGTGTGGCGAACCACGTTTGAATCATTTTCACGACGTTTTAGTTTTCTGGAGGTGGATGATATCTTTCTTAATCTTTATAAAGTAAAAAGTAAAATAACAGTCTTTCTTTATATAAATTCAGCGGCTTCACCAATTTTGAATACCTCCCTAAAAAACAAGCTTACCGCCATGGCCACTGGGATAATTTATCGGCAGTTGAAGTGTGTGCTTATTTTTCACCCTTGCATCCGATAACAAGTACATTTCATTCGTCCGGTAACGTTCGCCTCGTGCTCGACGAGTGCACGTGACGTGTGTTGACTGTTACAGACAGAAGTCTTTTAACTGAAAATGTTTAGGTATTACGGTTTTTCTATTAAAGTGTCACGTTCATAAGTACCAAGTTTCACAGTAGTTGGTAGTTGAGATAGGACGCGGCTAGTTTGTAGCCGCAGCATGCGAACAGTTCGGTCGGACCGGGATGAACTGTGTGTTTATTTCACCACAAATAATATAAACATAACGTTTCCTTTGTATTACTATGTAAGGTACAAGAGTAAAATAGTCTCGGACAGACAGTTATAATAGGCCAAAATATAAAATATTCTAAATCTAATTTTTTGACAATTCGTTCTAATTGATATCTAACAGGAGTTTGGGGAGACGCCTACAGAGTAGGACAGAATCGTCGACGCTAGAGAAGGATGCTCCAAGCATTCCTCGGAGCACCGTCTGAGCTCTCATCAGGTGCGATCAGTATGGTCTCGTGGTCCTGGGACGACTCATGGATAGGCAGCCGTCACCACTTAGCGTCAGGTGAACTGTATGCTCGTGCATAAATAAACACACACGTATTTCATATAATTGTTTTACAATAATAAGACAAATTGCATCTACATGTTAATACGTGAAGAAAAATATTGTAACCTTTTCGGTATATTAAAAGTTCATAAGGAGTATGAATGTAGAAAGATAAAACGTAAACATTAAATTAAAAAAAACAAATCATTGTCTACACTGAATGTCAATCACATAAAAGCCTGTGGTCAAACAGACGCACTGACTAGAGACTATCTCTAAAGAATTTGTATATAATGTGTCTTACAAATAGACTAAACTCATATTTACAATAATAAAATGTAAATAAATACATTAAATTATTGTTACACACTCACAGGTGAAGTTATATAACAAAACTTTAAAATACAATGATTATAGAGTAATATTATATACTATTTGACGAAAGAAACTCAATAAAGTTCGATTTTTAAAATTTTATCAATTACGTTCGATTTTGAAGCATTGGGCGACCAAGCAGTATTAATAAATAATTATTCGTCTTCTTTAAAGTTGCAACATAAAAAAAGGATTCTCTCAGTTTAGACTATTTTCACCAATTTTATATTGAATTAAGAGAATTTCGATAACTGGGCGATACGTGGTATAGTTAAAAAGGTAAAGTCCCAATAGCATGTACCCGTATGATAATGATTAAAATAATATCACGTCGTTATTTATCACTGTCTGGATTATATCGTGTAATTTCGCCAGACTTATCAGCGGTGTATAGTTTTACTTTAGTTTTAGTTCATATAGTACGGATCGCATAAAATAAAGGCTAACAAAAATTGCGATTAGATCAACATATTTTATAGTTAATAAGCTAAAATATAAAAAAAAAGTTAAGTAACAGACTATATTTATAGATACCACTGCTGAGCCTCTTCGAGAAAGGTTATCGGAGCTTAATGTGCCCACACGACTTCAGTGCGGATTGACAGATTTATATATTTTTTACGTAATATTTTCTTTTCCTATTTATGTTTGAAACACGCAAGTTTCTTAAGATCTTTTTTATAGAATGCTACCTGTGCTATAAAAATGACTGACAATCCAATTACAATTAAACTAATGCTTTTGCTAGGAGATGGTTAATATTCGAAGCAGATTCCAACCTATTACCTTAAATTTCCTAAAACATTAGGCAGCTGACACGTCAAAGATGTTTGCAATGACCGCCTCATGTTTTCATTGACTTCAGAACGTGAAATTAAATTAAAATTAAAATTAACGTTTGTATTGTATTGGCGCCGGGGACCGAACACTTGTTCGCGTACCGTGATATTAAAAGCGAGCGCCTACTGATACAATCACCACGGCTATAAGAGGCAGTACAAGTAATCTCAAAGGTCCTTAAATCGATTACAAAACTCAAAATAAAACTTTAAAGTTCGGACACTTCCCAATCCTGACTGGATATTAATCTTTAAGTATTTGGCTTAGTTAAGTAACCTTATCTTTTATTTAAATAATTAGGAGTGCGAAACGGGCATACAGTGTGGTCGACTCTAATCCGTCAGAAGTAACTGACCGAGTTGAGGTTCGGCCCTCTCGTCTCGGCACCCTCAAGTCGTTTGTTTTCGCGCCCAGGGTAACGTGGGTAACGTGGGTAACGTTACAGGGGCTCTCTTGGTCTGGTTACTCATTAATAAAGGTCTCAGCTGAGTGCCTTAAGCGCTCGGCCACCTTTCCACCCGAAGCTGTAAAAGCCCTCAGGCTAACAGTGACTATTAGCCATAAAAAAAATATCGGTCTCGGAGAGCCGTCTATGGTATTGTGGCTCTACCAACTTAAGGTCTTCTTATCATACATGTTTTTATGGATTTAAACTCTAATACATTCTGATGCTGTAGCTATTTTATAGTTACGACATAGCCGATTACGCTCAGATTACCAGTCTGAAATAGCAGCATAACCTCTTTGTTTCGTATGGTGAGTGAAGGAATCGCGGGACCCAATTACAGGTAACAGGGCGTTACAGTGCAGTTATCAGGGGCGGACGCGCATGTGCTGCGTTGTCACCCTAATATTATATTAAAAAAAACCTAAATGTGTAAATAGAAAATATTAAAAAATCGGGAATAACGGTGTTATGGAGAACTGGATAAATTTCACTATATACCTACAACGCTCTGATACTGCGCACAAATTTGAAACGGGATATAAATTTCTAGTCTTTCAAACAACTTTTGTAAATTGAAAAAATGCTGTGGTGTTTTTGTAACTTAGGAAATGCGCCCGTGCCGTGTGAGTTACATTTATTAAATACAATATATGTAGTAATTTTTTTCATCTTCGCGAAAAATATACTATAACAAGAGATAAAATTCAAAAATGTTCATTGTCATTAAGTAAAACATATAAGTAACTCGAGAATTTCTTTGAATACTTTTTTTGACATACGCGTGGTGTAGTGTTAAGAGTATTAAGCCGATTCGTCACCGTTTCAAAGTTCGATTCAGCTGAATATCAATATACTATGTGGACCACAGATTGTCGGTTCCTGGGTTTGGGTGTGTTGAGTGTATGTACTGCATTTGAACCTTCTTCTGATCTTATTGCGAATAGGGAACGACGAGTGAGTCGTTGCGAAGAGATGTTGCTTGCATCTCTTTGCCTTTTTCTACCGAATTTACCATGTGGTGTGTTCTGAGGAGTTGCTCGGATTAATTCCAGCCGCAGAGTTAAAACAGCGTACATGACGACAGAATTCAAAATTTCATTCATTTCCTCATCATCACGTTGGTTGGCAATCCATCACTGTGCACTTCACATGAAATTTCCTGCCACGCACAACTACTTTGAGGAATCAGCTGTCGCCAGTAGTGTTTCCGAACCGATACGACTTAGGGACCTTCAAGAAAAGAGCCTGTACCTTCTTTAAAGGCTGCAACGCGTCTGCGACTCCTCTGGTATTGGGGATGTGCATGGGCGGCGGTGATCACCTACTGGTATTATGCATTGTGCACTTATGGTGGGCTGCATGCTTATTTGCCGCCTGTACTATAACAAAAGTCCCTCTGTATTTAAAATGTTTCGGCGCTATAGAAATATTTTACACAGTTGAATATAGTCATCCGGCATGCACAGAAAAACCGTGGTACAAACCGACCAGGAGGACTTCATACTTTTTTTATAAAATATTTTTTATTCCATTATTGTTTGCACTGCTTATAAAACGTGCTTTCTTTATACTATAAAGATATTTTATTGTTAAAATAACTTATACTTATAACTAATAATGAAGAAAAATAATCGAGAAAGATTCAGGATACACATGCTTCGATTTTAGTACTGAGGTGGAACACCTTGGAACCCGTAATTGTGACATCATACAAAACACAGGAGCGTTATGAAGCTATTTTAGGCTCATATTCTGGGAGGACGTGATCACGACGTAGATCCGTTCATGGTGCTAGAAACCAGATGTAGTATTTCTCTACCACTGTTAATGTGGTACTGTGTCAATAGTGTAATGGTTTAGGGTACGGTCTGCGAAACTTAAGGTCGTAGGTTGGAATCCGTAACCGTGAACCATCTCCTAGCACAAGTACTTAACTCTCTGCATCCGGAGTAATATTTAATGTGGTCTACCTACAGCTCCCGACTAATATTTACAATTTAGCATGGCCGCGAGCACCTTTATGGAAAATTTTAAATCTTGCTGTTATATAACAACAATTATAATACAATACAATTATAATATGTGTGTATTTTTGAAATAACTTTAAAATAATACAATACAACACAAATAATGTTTTATAAAATAACAATAATAAAATATATATAAATATAATTTAAAAAAAACAAATTTTTACATTTTTTTTGGCGCTTCAGCGGTGACATCGGAGTAATTTGCTTACTTCATAATGACGACATCCGAGTGCTAAGGTTTAAGTTTAGTTGGAATGGCTATCGAGAATGTTATGAATGTTGATAACGCTGATCGATTCCTTTAACAAATATATCTTGGACACGACGAAGGTCGGCCAAATCGGAATGCATACCTTACGTAGTAAACCTGCATATAGCCACGCGAGATGCGTCGTAGACAATTCAATTTATTCGCCGATCCATTGAGCTGTTCAGCTCCGGGGGAGGAGGAGGTCGAGGAGGGAGAAGGTTGTCGGGGGATGTTTATTAACATATGCACCATTATGTAACAATGCTGTATTGGATCTGCACTTCAAGGCTACGCAGTGATGTTACAATTATTGAAGTCCAATGCTTAAGACACACTGTAGTTTGTTTCTACATGTGGATTGCTCTGATGGGTCAGCTTGACCGAGGAGTAACCTCGTCCTCATTGAATACCAGCGTAAAATTGCAGCATGACGTGGGTGTATTCCGTTTGGTATGATCAGTGATCCGGAGGCTAGAATCTTCATTATTCGTTCGTTTTGAATCTTTGTTGTTGTTTTTGTGCCGCAATAATCACTGTGTTGTCGTTTGTCACCCTCAAAACAACAAAAAAGAAACGACAAGCATAGCGTAAGAACAGACTAATATATCTAAGCACCATTTCTGGTCATTCAGGAAGAGTGCACTGTGGTAAAATAAACATTATATATCATAAGTAATTCATTAATGTATCGAGAAACTAACCAATTAAATTTTATCTTGTTTTCGACGTCGATGACTACTAAATTAAAAGCAAAGCACAACATGATAGTATACACAAAGTTACTAACTTTAACATGAGGGTTGATTGCAATAGTTAATATTAGTACGTTTGAAAAAACCCAAAAAATATTTAGTCTACCTGCAATATAAAGATTTCTTACCAAACTAAACAAAACTAATTATACCAGGGACGGAGTTGGAAATATATTTTATTTTTATATTTGATTACACATTGTTTTAGTTAATTATTGCAAACTGTTATTCCTAGAAATGGGTCAGCTCGACCGAGGAAGTACCGCACACTCGCTGAGTGCCAGCCTGAAATAGCGGAATATTCAATTCAATTCATTGATTTTCAGACACTACACAGTCCGCAATGAGTTAGTAATACTAAAGAAATGTTAGTATAATATGTTTTTTTTATTTATCCTTTTCATTTCTTTAGTCTCAAGATGTGCAGATTAGTGAAATCAGCAAAGACTGCAGTATCCATTCTATCTGGAATAACCTTAATAATTTGTTTGCAGTGATAGAGTTACACTGCAATTTGTTTCTAACTGCAGAATGAATGGGTCAGCTCGACTTGGGTAGGATCACGCGCTTACAGAATAAAATAGTAGCATAATGCTGTGTTGCGTCTGGTGAATGTAGGGATTCGTAGACTTTTATTACTAGTGACGAGGCATTCCATCTCAGTCCTCAAGGGTGACAACGCACCTGCATTGTGATTCCTCGTCAAGGATGAATGTAGATGTCATGGGCCGTAATATACTCTAAATATATTATTAAAAAAATCCCCATAGCGCTGATCTGTTTGGTATAGTGAGGGTAGCGATTCGAATATCTAATTATCGAAATATGAATAATCAACGGTAACGAAGACGATCTATCCCAGTCCTTAGAAGGGACAACGTTGGTGCGCCTTAAATCTTCTTAAAGACGGCATTTTTTTTTGGAATGTGTTTGTGTAAATGCTACAGACAAGTTACCAACGGTTTAGTCGCAATAAAAAGATAAATTTAATGCGAAAAGATTTACACCCTTTATTGACTTCGCCGTGGATCTAATCGTCGAACCACAAAAATCTAGGGCGAAGCGTTCATCTTTCTTCATAAAATGGAACATAAAAACGCTCAGGCCGCTATTGAACTGTTTTCTTATGATATCACACGTTTTATGGTTCGCTTGCGATTTTTTTAAAATACACAAGTTTAAATATAAAAACATTTTATCAACAACAAACGAAATTTAAGTTATTTTAAAAACCTGATTACTATGCCCCATGAACCAAGGTTGTGAGCCACCTACGTCCATCGACTTCCTGCAAACTTACGTTGGTCAGCGCTCCATCTACACGGAGCTGCTACTTCAGAACTTTTCTTTCCTTCTCTGTGACAGATTCTATTAACCATCAAAATACTGTATTTTTTTTATTACATTGAAAGTAACAAACGAGCACATAGTGCACTTGATGATAAGTGATTACTGCAGTCCATGACATCTACATTCATCCTTGAGCGGGAATCATAATACAGATGCGTTGTCATCCTTGAGGACTGAGATGGAACGTCTCATCACCAGTAATAAAGGTCTCGGGATCCATAAATTCAGCAGACGAAACACAGCAGCATTATGCTGCTATTTTACGCTGGTATTCTGTGAGGGCGTGGTCCTACCCAGGTCGAGCTGACCCATTCATTCTGCAGCATAGCTCTACCACTGTATTGTGTTGTCCATGCACTGAATTTGAACCTTCTTCCGATGTTGCATATGTTGGACTATAGAAAGAAACGAGTCTCTTCGTTTGCGTAAATTTTGACTATGATAAAATATAATCTAGCCACAACCAGAAAATACGACCCTGTTAATTTGTTTTACAAAATAATAGGGGTGGCAAACAGTTCACCTGATGGTAAATGATGTCTGCGGTTTGACATATATACATATGTATATATGTCCAACTCGACTATGATGAGACACGTATCGACACCCCTGAGAGGTGATATGAAATGCCTCATAATTGTTGTGTTAATGTGCTCTGTTAGTGTTAGATATTTATTTTTTAAAAATTGTTCACAATGTGTTTTATTATATTACATTATTTATTGAAGTCTATACGTGTAGTTTTATATAAAAATAGCTCGACGCATTGTCGCTGTGGTTTCATGGGTCGAACGAATGTAGGGTTGAGTAATACTTTGAAGTGTAAAACCTAATGTTACTGTTTATTTACTTTACACGTAACAAACGGCAACGTTCTACATTAAAAAAATCAGTACAGGCCTTCACGACCGGAAGACCTCACTCACACAACGTATCGCCTGGTGAATGAAATAAACCGTGTTATTGGTGAGTTTTTTTTATTTATTGAGGGTAGACAAAAAAGCACACAGATTCGCGTGATAGATATGGTCCATGCGGGTGAACTGTTTGCTCGTTTGCCAACCCTAATATTGTAGAAAAAAACTAATTTAAGCAAATTGATATTTTATTGTAAATTCAACGTAATTTTACTTGTAGACTATTTCGGAACTGAATATGTTCAAAAGTTATAAAATAAAAATTTTAAGTTTTTGCAATCCTTAGTTCTGAGACGTCAAGTCCTTTTTTATCCAGTTTTTTTTACAATGTTCTTATAAGTTAATATTCATTGCTAAAGGAGAAAAAGAAAACGCCAAGCACGTGTAACACTAGAACATGAGTTTTTTTTTAAAGAATTCTAGCAATGATAATAAAAGTAACAGCCTATATATATATAAATCCCACGGCTGGGCATAGGCCTTCTCTCTCGAGAGGATGTAAGAGTTTAGTCCACCAGCTCCATTTTAGATTGGCGAACTTGTACATATATATTTGTTTGTTTTTGTTTATTTATTAACAATTTATTGCGATTAACAATTTCATTGATGCCGGTACCGGTCGCACTCGAATTGCTCACGTACCGTGACACAAAAGCGAGCACTTGCAAACTAAAGCTGTGACACGGCTCTGCTATCAACATTAACAAAATACCCGTTAAACACTCGAACTAAAACGCCGTAGCTAGGAGATGTTTGAGATGAGATGCGGATTCGAGCCTGCGACGCTAAGTTTCGCAGACCGTATCCTAAACCTATGGCTATGATAGTGAGAGGGATCGGAGCGCCCCTCCCTCGTTGGTAAGGACGGGGGCGGCGCGGTAAGCGGTACGCGGTCCTCCGATCGCACTCCCTCGTCGACTGGCATGCTAGTAGCACATATCACGAGGTGTAACCTCTGCGTGTATTAACGAAGTTTACGTCGTGTTGTGTCAGTGATGGTGCTTGCAGACTTCTTGACGGAGACGAGAAGGCGATGGCTGAAGGTTGGTACTACACCTTTTTGTTTTTTTTTTTGTTTCAAAACAACGGTTTCGAATTTATTGCCATTTCATATGTTAATCTCTCTGATCGGATCTGTTTTTTATTTATACTAACCACGTTTGCTGTCTTAACACTGTAAGTAGATGTTGATTTTTTTTGCGCGTCATGTATTTTAAGGTAAAAGTTTATATAGACAAATAACAATATATTAATACTGTTTTCATAATTGATTATATATCCAACGGTATACATACTAATATTTCAAATATTTTTTTGTGTGTAATTAGTAGTTGTAGACGTTTTTATTTATTAGAAGCATTGGTAGTTGATAGCATTTTTTTATTATAACAGGTTTGATAAACTGACTAATTACATAATATTAAAGATATTTATTAAATATTTTTAAATGTTTTTTTGTTAGTATTATATTTAAATAATTAATATTTTTTTATGTTTTCGTATTAGGAATAGCAAGTTTTAGTATTCTTTATATATATTGTTATGTACATATATTCATTTAATATTATTAAGTAATCGTCAGACGCTATGAGAAACGAAGGAGTTCGAAGGACGATTTGTTTTAATGATTGTGTTTTTGAGGGAGGGGCGGGGGTGGGGGGTGGGGGGGAGTATAAAAGTGCAACAATAATCACAATATTACTCACCACATTAACTATGGAAAGAGATAACTGGTCAGTCAGCGTCTATTGGACGACATTCTTCATCAGGATGTGGATGCGTTGTCAGAGAAATAAAATGGAATGCGTTATGCCACTAATGAGATCGTGGGTTCTTATCATTCAACATATATATATATATATATATATATATATATATAATTTATATATTTCAATACGCGAGCAAACTAAGTTCGATCAAAACCCGCATGCCGGAGAAATAATAATAAAAAAAGTATTTAGAAAACATGTGAAGTCCGCGAATCCGCAGTGAAGCCGCGTGGTGGACTATGCTGCAACACCCTCTCTAGAGAGGAGGCCTATGCCCAGCAGTGGAGTTAACATATATAGGCTGTAACATAACTTTTTTACTCCATTGTATTGCATACGTTATCTTCAATTTTATAAAAATAGACGTTTTTTTTGACAGCATTATTTTTATACGTTCCATAATTGCGAATGAAAAATATAGTTCTGGAGAAGCTTGCCCATGGTACGTCGTATTAAAAACTGTTAATACTACAAAGGATTAAATAATAATATTTGTTTACTTGACCATAATACGTTCTAGTTTTAATAGATAAACTAGATATAAACAAAACTGCTTATCTGCTCTAGAATTAGGTCTTAGCGTAAATAATGTTTCTAGATCAAGTTCTTGAATATATCTGGCGGTAAGTTTAAGATACTTATAAAAAAACTCGACATGGTGTAGCTATTGTATAGCTACGGTGTAGATCGGCGCGATACGTTCTTCTGAGGACTGAAATGGAATACCTTCTCATCAGTTATTGGATATCTGGTACCCTCAACTGACATAAAATACACGGCAGTGTTATCCTGCTATTTCACGCTGGTATTCTGTGAGCGTGTGATGCTTTTCTTAGCGCGCCGTCCCATTCATAACGGGATCGTACCGCTATCAAAAAGTCACGAATTGTATTTATACTATATATGTACTTAATAATATTTTAGCTATAAAACTAACGGTGACAAAAGAGCACACAGTTCACTGATGGCCGGCTGATTCGCATCTTCGTAAATGAGTCTTCGAATCTCTACACTCTGCAAACGAAACAACATTCTGTGGGGGGCCATGGGGAGGGGGGATGTTATAAAACAGTTAAAACAATATTTATATTCGCGACTACTAAATAATTAAAATTGTTTATGGTGTGAAAATGAACATTGTTAAAGTAAGTTAATTACTCTTTAGGCTGATTGTTTTAATCAGCTCAAAGTGCAAATAAGTTATTAAGTGTTCGTAAACACAAAATATTTGCAAGTAGATAAGATGGCAGTCAGTTCGCACGTACCAAGTTAATCGGTTCCCGTTACCCTAATGCCAGTGTTATTGATAGTATCACAGATTTACTGGCATTCCACAAGTCCTTATCATCTCGATGGTTGGCAATTCTGCCACGCACAACTACTCTGTAGAATCAGCTGTCGCCAGCAATATCTCCAAACCGATACGAATTAGGGACCTACAAAAAAAGAGCCTACACCGTTTTTTATTGACATATATCCATATGATATATCAGCGGTGACCACTTACCATCAGCTGAGCTGCTTGTCCGTTTGCCACCTGTTCTAAAGGTGCATCACGAATGGGTCAGCGAGACCGGGGAAAGACTTCGCTCTTAAAGACTACCAGTACCAAGAAATAGTATAACGGTGCTGTGTTTCATAAAGGTACAGAGATTCGGGGAATGCCATTATAGGTGACAAGGCTTTCTGTAATTCTGTAGTGCCCGGTTTCTGAGAAACAAGCTGCATCGCGTCCTCATCAAACCTATCAATAGTCCACTCTTGCCTAAGACTCTCCCAGAGATACACGAAGACACTGAACTATCTGCGTCGACTTCCCGCAAACTTGCATAGGTCTACCAGATTCGTTAAGACCTACTCGTATATCAAAAGTCTGAGCATACTCTCTGTTATAGTATAAGTTCGCTATTAGATTGTTGTTCAAAATTCATAGAACCGACCGCCTATTTCCGACTAGGCGGCTACTTAACAGACCGCTCTAAAAAAAGAAAGTGTATGAAATCGCCTATTCGCAGACACTAGCCTAGTTAAAAAGCTTATTTTTAAACTTACGGTAACGGCGCTGGGGAACCAACGGTACACACGAGACTGAGCTTTAATCCTACCATGTATAAAATAACATAATGTTATAATGTAACAATGTAATGTAATAAATATTATAAATATTAAGGTTTGGATGTTTGTTACTCAATCAAGCAAAAACAGCTGAACGGATTTGAATGAAATTCAGCACACAGGTAGTTTATAACCTGGATTAACACATCGGATATTTTTAATATCGGTAATTTAAAGTTTGTATGTTTGTACGTTTGGTACATAATCACGCATAAACAGGTAAACGGATTAGATTGAAATTTAGCGCATAGATAGTTTATAACCTAGATATTATCCTTTTTATCCCTGTAAATAACATGGCTTAACGACTATTTTAATTTTATGTTAAAACTAAAATACGACTTCGTCTGCGTGGACTTTAGAATTGCGTCCAGGGACAAATGAAAAATGTGTGAAGCGACATTGTATGATTTATTATACAGTACTATGCACACACAACTATCGTTCTTGAATGGTTTTGTGAATACGTTGACTAAAACGTAGGTTGTTTGGATAACCGATTGATGGAACAAAACATTTGGACTTGTATATAAATGTTTCTAATTTTATTTTTCTATCTATTCTTTTCTATTATTTTCTATATATATCTATTGGTGACAAGACAATTACATTATTGATAAGGAATCAAAACGTAGATGGGTTGTGACGACTAAGGTGGAATGCCTCGTCCCCAGTAATAAGGGTCTCCAGATGCCTACATTCACCAAATGACGGACATAAGGTGCTGTTATACGAGTCGACACATACATGTCGCGCCTAGTAACTGGCTACAGTGTGACTCTACTATTCATTCTACGATATACATATATTCAATATTGACATGATAAAGTCCTTATCATTGAAGTATATCTTGCTTGACTACATAGAGAACTGCTGATAATTTTCTATTAAATGTGTCCTACAATATAGTTCAACATAGTGTTGATGACTATAATAACCTCCTAGTCGATTTCAACCACGCAGAATATATTATAGTGCGCAAACATAGGGCACTCACTCACAATCTCCCTCCCTAGTCCGATGTAAAGCATATGCAATAAGATTCAGATGCAGTTTCAAAGACACGGAATGTACACTCAGACCCGTAAACCAAAAATTTATTATACACATATTGTACATCGGCTGTACGTCGAAATCGAACCCAGGCAGCAGCCAGTTACCCAACGCGCCATGCACACTTCATATTTAACTTTTATTGAACCGGAGATTACATCAAATTTCGGACGACTTCAACATCCGCACGACCTCGTCACAGTTCCCATCTCTCCTTGGGAGATAATCGAAATATTTTTACATCCAACTCTGCAATAATTCATGTCAACATAAAGGACACCGTTTAGCTCTATATTTATACTGTTTAGAAGATTCTCTTTGAACATTGTAGAGATATTTGCTCGTTCTACATTGTATAAACATTGCTAGCACTTCGGACTAGAACAGTGTGAATAAGATAAGGAAGTACGATAAGGTATTTTAAAAATACTGTCAAGATAAATGGTAGCACATATTTTTAATAAATGTAGGAAAAATGTTTTATCTAATTCTCTTTTATAAGTTTTTTTTATTATTATAGTAATATTATGTGTGACGAACGAGCACACAATTAGTTCACTTGATGTAAGTGAAGGCTGCGGCCCATGACGAAAAAAATATACCCTACCCAATAATACCAAAAAAAAGAAACGGCAGACTTACTCATGTTGCAATTACAAATTAGCTGAAGTGTGGCTCTACTCTAAATTGCGCCAAATGTACAAGTTTGGTGACATCGTTAAATTTCTTTTATTCTGATATTGTACTTTGGGCAAAAGTTTGTCTAGCCGATCTTAACATTCTCAGTCTGACACATTTCTATCTTTTTAATTTTATATCTGCTATGTTATTTATTTATTTTATTGTATATTTGTCAACGACTTTTATTTTTTTCAATGAGAGCTTATCCAATAGTGGTAAAATCACGAGGCAGCTAGTTTCTAGCCGCTGCATGAGTGGGTCTACTCGAACACACAGTCAAAATACGCCTAAATTAGCAGTATAGCGCTATTGTGCTTTGGTTGGTGAGTGTAGGAATTCGAAGACCTATCTTTATGATTCCTTATCGATGATGAATGTGGATGTCACGGGCCGCAACCACTCACCATCAGGTGAACTGAGCCCTCGTTTATCCTAAATACAGTAAAAAAAGAGCTATATAAGATTTGGAAATACGACTCAATATGTATAAACACTATCGTCAGCTACTTTTAGCCGCTGTGTTTATCCCCGGGGCCGCGGTGTCTGTGCGTGGATTTACACCAAATAGATTTTTAACAGTCGCGCGTTGACGTACGCGGGTATTCACAAAGAATAACCAAATACTCTGCTTCACATTTGCCTTGTACTGCACGTGAGTTCGACAAAATGGCGGGCTGTCAAAAAATTGACGCATAAGGTTTCAATAACTTTTTCTTTATTGTATTGAGGCTAACAAATGAGCACATAGTTCACCTGACGGTAAGGATTTCCGGATCCCTAAATTAATCAGTTGAAACACAGCAGCACTATGCCCCTATTTTAAGCTGGTATCATTTGATAAAAAGTCTTATATAGATATGACATACACGCAGGGTAGGGCCACCCCCCATTAGATGGAGAAGACCTATGCAAGTCTGCGAGAAGTGGTGCATCATCGTACTCTGTGGCAGTCTGTGGGGGACGCTTATTTTCAGCAATGAACTAGTGAAGGGCTAAAATGATAATGAGACGTATACCCGAGGGACAGTATTACGTCACGGTACGTAATTTTGCCAGCGACTTATTATTCAGCCAAATAATATATCACACAATGACGGAATAGCCAATATGAAACAAACGAATTTTAAATTTGTTCGTAACCTATAAGAACGGGCAAAGTATTGCATACAGAAAATATTATCTGTCTCTTTTCACATGTCATAGGTGAATGTATTTCGCTCACACTCAGTTTTGCTATTATCTTGTCAGGTCTATATTTATTACTTTGTTTATGTTAGAAAATTGACGCGCAGAGTGCAAGATGCCTTTGTGTAATTGTTTTTTAGTTTGACGATCTGTGCATGGCATGCTAGTAATAGATAGTTGTTTAAATTTCAAAATTTTGATTAAATTTCCCTTATTATATAATAATAATGAAAGAATATATTATGTATTATAATGGTAGACCAAAATCAAAATACGAAGTGCTGTTTAATATATATTAGATATAATATAAAATATTTATATTACGTAAGTGATTCCTGTGGTTCATGACACCCACATTCATCCACAATAAGGATCATAATGTCGAAGCGTCATTAGCTTAATAGTTAAGGGTACGGTCTGCGAAACTTAAGGTCGTAGATTCGAATCCGCCATTGGACTATTGTCGTGAAACATCTCCCAGTGCCAGCATTTTCCGCTTAGTTGGAGTTTACTAACATTCTGGATAATGAAACCAGAATAACCTTTAGTAGCATTACCATACCTTTAGTAACATTACCATACCTTTAGTAACATTACCATACCTTTAGTAGCATTACCATACCTTTAGTAACATTACCATACCTTTAGTAACATTACCATACCTTTAATAGCATTACCATACCTTTAGTAACATTACCATACCTTTAGTAACATTACCATACCTTTAGTAACATTACCATACCTTTAGTAGCATTACCATACCTTTAGTAACATTACCATACCTTTAGTAACATTACCATACATTTAGTAACATTACCATACCTTTAGTAACATTACCATACCTTTAGTAGCATTACCATACCTTTAGTAACATTACCATACCTTTAGTAGCATAGTTAACACTGCTAGCATTCTTAAAAAAATAAAGTAATGACATGCTTTGTCATCCCTTTGGACTGAGATGTGTCGTCACCATTTGAGGGGGATCCATAAGGGTCGGATCGTTCCCCTGTCCAAACGAAACATGGCAGTCCTTTCCGAATCCGACCTGGGAGCCATTCCTTGTAATACCGCTACCCACATATCGTTACATAAAATTTCATAAGATTCATAAAAAATAAAATATCTTCGGTACATACTTAACTTTAAATACTTAATTGCTTACAAAACAGAAACCGTATAAAAAAAAGGATACCGTCAAGCCCTCGCAGTGGGGTCTATTGTGAAACTCAAGGAGCTTTTATTGAAGAAAGACCGTAAGCTTTCGATTACGCAATATTCCATTATAATAGCCTCTAAGATAGATTTCGATTATCAAGATTTTTGTTTCAATCTACTTATAAAAGTGCCATTATTACTGAAGCGCTCGTGTATTCATGTCAACAACTTATAAAAGGATGTTCAGTTTTAATAACAATGTAATTTAAAAAGTCTAGTGTTGTTACTTTTTGCTTATCGATATTTTGATAATAATGGACGGCGTTATGCAGAAGTGTTGAGGTTAATGATTATTTGTACACGATAAGATTTGCTGTCTTATCATTTACTTGCGGTAAATTTAAATAGCAATTAGTAAGAAAACAAATTGAAACTGATATAACTATTATATTATATTCAACCCTGTCATTGATAGAATATATATATAGACACGTTTATATGATATTGTTGTGCAGTTATGGGTACCGATTCGTTGTTTTTGGTTTGTTCTATTATAGAACTTCGTGTGAAAAATGAGAACACAGATCACGTGATAGTAGGTAATGAATATGCATTCGCGATACCGCCGTGTCACTGGCCGGTTCTCTCCAGTCCATACAGATAGAAGCGTTGCTGGAGTTTCTTGCGCCACTTCTTCTCCAGCGTCCACAAATTCCACGGTTGTGGTACAGATAGCCAATAATAATAATAGAGATATTAATGTAGACAATTCTTAGTCAGAAGCAACTAACCGAGCCGAGGTTCGGGCACCGTCGAGTCAGTTGCTCTCACGGAACACGGTAACGGTCGAAGCCGAGGATCCCCCTTGGGAGCTCTTGTGCTGGTTAAACAGTAATAGAGATCTCGACTGAGCGCCATAAACACTCGGTCACCTCTCAACCCGGTGAAATTGTAAAAGCCCTCGGGATAACAGCGGTCATCAGCCCCAAAAAAAAAAAAGTAGGTAATGACTGCAGCTCATAACCACTTACTTCTTGAAAATCTTTCATATCAAAAATTGTTTGCTTTTAGTTCATCTGATGATACGTAGTATTGTCCATGATACCGATATTAATCTTCGATATTATCTTGTCTGACACAATATTTACCGCGTAGTGACGCCTAACCGTTGCGTAATTACTATACGATGGAATTCACTAATTAAATCCAAGATATCCTTGTGTTTACACTCTTCAATGTTGAAATATTTATTTAATATCAACATCACTGTGGTTCTGCATGTTTAACTACTATTTACACTAAGTGAACTCGTCATATGCTATATATTTAAAAAAAAAATAACTTTTTAATATCTTTCTTCCATAATTTCATCGTTTTTCCAACGTATATAAGGTTTTTGTTATTGTTCTTTTAGCGGATTTGTTTTTAGTTACACCAGGAAGTAAGGAACTTACATAAATATAAGTATTTTTTTTTAGTTCATTTATGAATAAAATGCACGAGTAACCTTGCGCAATCAGTGATACAGATTTTAATTTTATCCTCAAGCCAGTCTCAGTGAGGAAGCCCTTCCACTCTGTTCCTGAAAAACTTTTTACAGTTACATAACAATTACATATTTTTTTTTTTTTTTTATTCATTTGCCAATAGCCCAATGAGTAGGGAGTAGTATAGAGTACGTTCTACGACAAATTATAGGTTCCCAGAGCATTAGCAAGCATTCACAAAAAAAAACATATTTTTAGTAAACTAATATATAATTCGATTTTCAGATTACGTTAGAGAATATACTATAAAATTATGTTTCATGAGTAGTAATAGAATAAATATATAAATAAGAAAAAGGATGCTAAAAATCCTGAAACAAAATAATAGTTTAGTGTTGCTCTTTTATTATTATTGTATCGAGGGTGATAAATGAGCACACAGTTTACCAGAATATAAATAAATCAATTTCCATAAGGTAAACTGTGGCGCACTTCATTTTCGATTAGGAATCATAACACAAATGCGTTGTCACTCCTGAGGAGCTGGAATGCCTCATCACCACAAGGGTTTCCGGATCCCTATATTGACTAGTTGAAAAACAGCGGCATTATATTGTAGTTTTACACTGACATTTTGTGAGAGAGTGATCCTTCAAATTTATTAATTTGAATCTTTCGTTTATTTATAGGCATTACAGATAATAAAACATAATGTAGATATCTTTGTATGCTGTGCGAAATTTTGAGGGATTTACAACCATTATGATATCCAAGTCGTAGTAGATGAATATGCAAAAAAGGTCGGCATTTCGTTGCCATGAGTAATACACGAATATCCAAGAATATTTACTCTTCATTTGAATGGACTTTGTGCGAGCATTACTTACAAGTTTCCGTGAGAGTATCGGCTATTGGCACACCGCCGTTTGGAAACATAACGAGCTCCTAATGGCCTATCTAACAACACTGCGCCACAGTTAGTAATGAGCCATGTTCTATGAACATTCTACAGTGTTATACAGCGTTTGTATTTTATATTTTTACGAGTTAATGACCGCTGATATCCATATAGTTTAATGGTGCCAAAAGTCTAGTTGCCTACGTCGGCACACCTTGGAAACAGGTGTGGGTTGCGTTTGATTTATTGGCGTGAATTGTGGAGCGGCCTGCTATATTTATTGCCGTAGTAAAAGCACTCCGTGGATCTAACGAGGGCCTTTTTACCCACTTTGTCCGGTACGCGACCGAAAACTGTTTGGCGCCCTCGATTGCAATCGATGATAAACCGACAGGATTAGAAATGGTTTTTTTATTGGTTCTGATTTATGTAAAGTTTGCGTAATTTGGTAGTTTTATGTACGTTTTTTATTTCTAATATTATAACAAACGACTGAGTGCTCGTTTGTTAGTTATGACTGCTCCGTGGTAATTACATCCATTCTCACACATTCAAGATGAGCATGCATTGTTGTCTAAGGGCGCGACCTTCCCAAGTCAACTAGAAGCTAGTGTCAGTCCACCACCATAATATAAAGTAACGTGGCGATCCATTCAATCATTGTCTTGCAGCGATTTTGTATATATCAGTCATTAAGTTTAGTTTAAGTGAACGGACCCGCGCGTCTATGGTTCCCGTCCCGCGCCCTGTCCCATGTTGTTTATCCTCTTATCGCGTTCAAACATTTCTTCACGCTATCACTATTTGTAATTGTACAAGACGTGTGCGCCGACGTTACGCTCCATTGTTTGCTTAAGCCGCGTGCATATACGAGATATGTACCACATGCAACAAGCTTTTTCAATGGTACAATTCTAAGATTGTAATAATAATGTTAACTAAAGTCACAGTATATATATGCAAACCCCAATGCTGGGCATGGGCTGCCATGCGGTTCCACTATGGATTGGTGGACTTCACTTGTCTTAAATGTATTTTTTTATTTATTTTATACACAACCACGCTTAGACACTGAGCTAACACGGTTCTTTCTAAGTAGCTAAACAAAAAATCTTCTAGGGAATTAAATTTATCAAGAATTTTTTTTCATTGACATAATCTAAAGGTGGGCAATGCATATAGCCTAATAGTTAAGGTACTGTCTACAAAAGTCGGAGGTTCTTATTCCGCCATTACAATATAGTCGTGAGCTATCTTCAACATTAAAGCTTAGTTGAAGCAGATTGAACTGGAACGTTATCAGCACAGCTAGCATTCTGTAAGAAAAACCCGCTTGATTTCAGATATTTGTGGTCGGCGGTGATCACTTAAATGGTATAATTATAAATATATAACAAATATAGTATAATTGTTGTATTTTTGACTAGATTTTTGATATATCAAGTGTTTTACAATTAGGTTTTATTTGACAATTTATAGAGCAATATATATATATATTTAAAATAATATAGGTAAAAATGCACGCCATATATAGTATACCACATTTAGGATACAAACAAAATAGGTTTATGGACACATAAATAACGATTTTCCTTGCGATAACTTTTTCTTATGTTAACAAATACAAATATGATGAATTTCCTTTTTAAATGTATACTAGGCCTAACGGCGGTGGTGCGTTGTCTGGGCAGCCATTACAATGAATAATGGCGGCCTGATATCAAAACGCGCCAAACGATATCGCGTCCAACAAATGATGCTATGTTGACGGATCGAGCAGGATTTATTACCACTTAAATTTTGTTTTTTATTTAAATAATTTACTTTATTGTTGTTATAAAGGAAAAGAAAAAATATCGAATTTATATTATGTATATATTCTTAATGGTATCGAATTATCATTTTTTTTTGCGCAGTTGACGTCTCCCGTTTAGTAGCTGAATATGTCATTGTGAACGAAATATATAAGGAAAGACGCATTTAAAGATATAATTCTTCAATAAATTGAAATATTCGCTAAGCGTAATAAGGAACTAAAGGCCCCAATCGAGGTTATCTTGTCCAGTTAAAGGTTAATAGTTATTGTTTAGCCACTCGACAACTGCAGTTAACTCATATATTATGTTTTACACATCTGTATTACAAAATTATATCGACATCAGTATTGTTACTCGCATTACACAATTGTTGGAAACATAGAATTTGTATTTATGAAGAAATAGAAACTTATTACCGTTTATTTTTACTTATTTTGTTATCCTGACGTCTGGAATTTCGAGACACCTCAGGTATTTGATGTCCCAATGTTAAAGTTAAGTCGAATTACTTAACAAATCTGTTAAATTATTATTCAATATTCGTGATGCGCGTTATTATGTAAATATTATATACTTAACCAGTTGAGGCGAATAAAATTATAGTTCATATTTTTATAAATTAATTGTTGTCTATAAATTTATACAATTTGGACTAATATTGTAAAAATGAAATTATTCGCACACCGAAGTCGGTATCCCGTTAGTAGTCGCTAGATCGATATTTTCACTATTTAGGTTTTTGTTTGTTACGACTAAATTTGTTCTAAAACGACGTAGCTTACATTTTTATTATTAAACTAATTTAGGAAACATTACGGAAGCATTTAAAGCTGCATTCCAGATATTGCATCTGACCCACTGCCCAAATAGCCAAGCTCAACAAAAAGTAATTTAATAAACATAAAAAATCGACAATGTAGCAAAACAAACATTCCATCCAGTTATCCCCTGTTTGCAAACGCAATCACTTTGGGGGGAAACACTTTACGCCACTTGATGAATCCGTACCTGTCCTAAAGGTGCCTCGTGGCTTGGTGTTCAGTGCATTTGTAAAATATTGTGTACGTTACGTTCGATTCTCAGCTGAAATTAAGTTTTGTGTTCAAGTTATTGGTATTCTAATTACATTTATAATAGAATTACAAAATATTTCTTTAATAAATCCCACTGCTGGGCCTCCTCTCCTATTTGAGCATAGTATAACCACGCGGCTCCACGGATTGGACTTCACATGTCCTCTGTATATATATTTTTTAATCTTTTTTCTTAGACATGCAGGTTAACTCACGATGTTTCCCTTCACCAAAAAGCACGCCAGGGTTTTAAATTATTTTTATTATTAAATCTGTGGGGCAGGCCTACATCAGCAGTGGACTATAGGTCGGATGTGATGATAATACTTGAAGAGAAATTAAATGGTGGCACTATACTTTGATTACAACTTTCTTTTAGGAACGTTAGACTCCGCTATCATAATCGATCAAAACAGAATCATTCGTTTCATAATCTTTAGTTATAAGTAATTAAGTATGAACATAACTTGCAACTTCAAACCTCCACTTTAATATCCAATATTTCTTTAATACACCGTCTGGCCACAACCTTATTTCCCCAGGGTCCGTTACTTTTAAACTACGCATGCGCTTGACGTCACGCATTGACGACACAGCTAAATATCTAACCATCATACGGTTATTAATAAAAAAAACACGCTACCCGTGTGTCAGAGTTAATAATTTATTCTATGTTCACCCGTGCGGCCTTTGCCAGGTTGGAGGTAAAGTTGGATCAAATGTTTGATATGTTCACGGTAAATAAAACGGATTAAAATACTTGTAAATATTTCTTTGCTGATAAAAAAATCAATATTACTGTTTTTTTTTTATTTAACTATATATCTCAGCCCATCCCCTCCTAGGCCTCCCCAACAGACTTCCTTAGAGTACAATCCTGCGCCACCTGCATCCATCGACTTCCCGCATGTATAGGTCGTCACTCCATCTAGAGGGGGGTCCTACGCTGCAATGGCAAATACGAGGTTGTCACTCGAGAAACTTTCTTTTCCATCGGTTAGCAATTCTACGAGCTGTATGGGCTGCCTATTGTTGCTTGATTTTACTAGCCCTTTGAGCTATATCCATATTTTCTATACGATCGCGCAGGGAAAATCCGATCGTCGCCCTCTCCATAGCTCACTGAGTGACTTTGAGGTTCATCATACAGCCTACGTTAAGGACCACGTTTCTGTTCCATATGTCATTACTGGCAACATTGAACATTAGAAAATTTAACTTTTAAAACATAATAAATATAACAAAAAGTTTATTTTTTATTTGTTAAGTTAAGGATAGATTTTGGGTTTAACTTAATGTGATAATCCACGCGAACGAAACCGTGGTTTCTACTTATTAAATTTCTCGTGAGTACTACGCAATGCTACGAACTTTACTAAAAGATTTATTATTTAGGCTACGCGAAGCTCGCAGGTTGTGCTACGGGCCGTTAAGTTTGCATGGTTGCGTGTATTCGGCTGACGTTCCAGCTCAGTGGCTGCGGTCACGCTGTACGCACACCCCTAATGTTTGATGCTTATATTATACCACGGCCACTTCAAATGTTTCACTAATATTCAATGAAATGGAATGGACCTTGATGGAATGATTCCATATTATGAACTTACCAACCTCATGCAAGGTCTTACCCACACGTCAAAACACACACACACACACGTGTATTTATCAGGATTATTTTCATAGGGTGGCTCTACTAGATGGAGTGATGGCCTATATAACTTTGCGGGAAGTGTATGGATTCAGTTGGCCCAAGACCTCATGTGTGGGAGGCCTATAATATAGAAGGTCAATAGTGGACTAGTGATGGGCTGTGACACTGGGCTGACACGCCAAAGCCCTCAAGATTCTGCACACACATTCATTCCGGAGTCATAATGCAGATGCGTTGCCACCCCTGACGAATGAGATTGATGATGCCGCATCACCAGGTCTATGGATCCCTATATCAGACGAAACGAAGCAGCGTTATGCGAATATATGCTTGTAACCAGGGTATATTAATATATGTACTCTGGTCGAGCTGGGACCTTTCAGCGAGAAATAAACTACAGCGTGACTATATAACGTTGCGAAACCATCACGTTTGTTTTATGTTATTGTGTTTTTATTTTTCGTTTGGATATATAAATATATAATAAATTGAAGTATAAGCGACGTGTTTAAACATGTCGCGTTATAACGTAAATAATCAGCGACAGGTGAACTCCCCTTCCAGCTCCCCCCTCACATTCCCACGGTCATCCGCACACTACAAGGTTCGCTACTTCGCACACATTTTTTTTCCCTTTGACAATTTTTTATGTCGAATGGCTTTTTTGTGCATATTAATATTTGATTAAACGCCCATACGATGGCGACGTTAGACGAGGAAACATAAAAATATTTTTGTTTATATTTGATCGTTGGAGGTACACAAATTATTTGTTTTTTTTTCGCACCATGAACATCTCCTCTGTTAGAGGATATTTAGAAGAGAAAGAAGCACAAGGGGTGTTAAAAAACATGGTTTGGCCTCTTCAGAGCCCGGATCTCAATCCCATTGAACTTTTGTGGGAAGAGCTTGATAGGAACGTCCGTAATCGTGGCCCATCCTCGAGAGAAGAAATGTGGAATGCTTTATGCGAAATTTAGAACAATATATTGCAAGACACCATTTTCAAATTGATTGCCCGTATGCTCTCAGCTCTTGTGACAAAAGACATAAAATGTAAAGGAGGATTTTTTGATGAAAAATCAGTTTAGCTAACTATAGCCTTTTTTTGCATGAACTGTTAATATTTCTTTACGCTTTTAAAGTATATTGTTTGTCAATCAATGTTTTATTAGATGATTAAACAGGTTAATTAAACATTTAATATTTTATTGGAGTTTTACTTTATTTTCCTACTTTTGGCCGGCAGTGTATATATATATATATATATATATATATATATATGCATGTATAGCTGTCTGTTATGTAATACACGTGGAATACATAGACCTCCAGTTATTGATTAGGATCGATATCGCTTATATGATGATGATAGGAAGCTAAAATGCTCGCAGACCACGGACGTCTGTTTGAGAAGCTGTTAGCGCTGCTCATGTAACGTGTTATATATTATGTAGCGTCTTTTAGTAATAGTTTATATACTTAAGATGTATGTAGATCTGTCCGCACGATTTTCTATGATATTAGAGGTGACGAATGAGCACATATGTTCGTCGCCTCGCTTGGGCATCAGTCTACCACATTTAATTGATCATAAGATTTTTGTGTTTTTTTTGTAAACTTTATGTGGTGAGAAAAATAAAACTTAATAAACTTACATTATAAAAAAAAAAAACTGTTTTCTGATGTTATATAAAACAAACATGCGTTGGACTGCTTTGCTATTGCTAACTGGGATCCGGAACCCCATCCTCGCCAAAAACACGTAATGTATTTTCTGCTATTTCAAGCTGGTATTCCGTGAGGACATGGTCCTTCCTCGGTAGATTCAAGAGATCTCTGTCTGAAGTTGGATGGATCGCAAACTTTGAAATTTATATATCCTCTTATTTATTATCTGCTCTTAACTTCGTTTGTGTGGACTTGAATTGGTTCCAGATAGATATGAAAAATATGTGACAGGACATTGTATAATTTATTATTTTCCGCCAGCACGTGTATGTTTTGGGCATTCCATACTTTTGAGCAACCGACATAAAGCTGACCACGTGAGAAACATGGCGTGGGCCATCTGTGTGCCAAATTTCATTCAGCGTTTGCGCGTTTGAGGAACAAATATGCAAACTTTCATTTACCAAGATAAAAAGTATTTTATTTGATGATCTAGTTTATAAACTATCTGTATACCAAATTCAAATCCGTTTTTGCGCGATTGAGTATCAAAAATACAAACTTTCATTTACCAAGGTGAAAAGTATTCTATGTTAATCCAGGTTATAAACTATCTGTATACCAAAACTCATTTAAATCCGTCAAGCCGTTTTTGCGTGATTGAGTAACAAACATCCAAACATATAAACTTTCACACACACATTTATTTCTCGTTAGACAAAATTTGATTGAACCACATTTTATATAACCTGCATTCATTGATAACGTTTACGCGTAATATAATTTTGGTTCTGGGTTAGTAGGTTTCATAGAGAATTAATAATAGGTTTGGATTTATATCGATGTTAAGTAAATTTGTGTTTGTGTACTGTATATCTGTTTGTATTATTTTAAACGATGGTAGAGCCATGCTGCAGCTTGTTTCTAATCAAACGAAGCCTGCCAAATTAAAGGACGTAGGTTCAATCCGCCATTCGACAATTGTCGTAAGCCAAGAGATGGTTTATGACACAAGTAGTTAAGCTCAGTTGAAGTGGTTAACACTAATGTTAGTAATGCCTAGCATTCTTAAAGGAAAAACAATTGTTGACGATAGACCACAACCTCACTAAGCATTACCTGATTTGTGTGCTAGTTTGTCACCCTAAGTTCTATTAAATTGTTGACGATAGACCACAACCTCACTTAGCATTACCTGAACTGTGTGCTAGTTTGTCACCCTAAGTTCTATTAAATTGTTGACGATAGACCACAACCTCACTTAGCATTACCTGAACTATGTGCTAGTTTGTCACCCTAAGTTCTATTAAATTGTTGACGATAGACCACAACCTCACTTAGCATTACCTGAACTGTGTGCTAGTTTGTCACCCTAAGTTCTATTAAATTGTTGACGATAGACCACAACCTCACTTAGCATTACCTGAACTGTGTGCTAGTTTGTCACCCTAAGTTCTATTAAATTGTTGACGATAGACCACAACCTCACTTAGCATTACCTGAACTATGTGCTAGTTAGTCACCCTAAGTTCTATTAAATTGTTTCACGATGGAAAGAAGCTTGTTCGGTAGTGAGTGAAGTTGAGAGATCGAGTCGTTTTTCTATTTACAATGTTAACTATAACAGGTTAAGTTATTTTGAAATTATGTATCACCCATAAATGTCCACGATATAGATGTTCATGTTGTCAGCGACGAGCTTCAGCTGGGGGTACCCCCATAAAAGTTCATTATTAGAATTTATATTAAAGTTAAATCTTATCTTGTTTATTTTGACATATTGTTACATTTTACTAATTTGTTTCCATGTTTTATTAGTTTTGCTATTTGTTTACTAATCGTACTTAAACTGAAAATAAAAAAAGCAAGGTTGGGTATTCTTCTTCCGCATAAGGCGATAACGTCACCACAACCACAATGACTATAACTAACAGAAGTATGTCTTCCCCCGCAGGCCTTCAAACTCTTCAAACGGAACAAGAGTCGCAAGCCGCCGCGTAACCGAGTCTCACCGGCGTTGGTGCGGTCCCCATCGTACAGCGGCACGGTGGACGCTCGACCAGAAATAGACCTTCAGAACTTCTGTCCCTGTCGCACTTCACTTCCACCCATTCACATCGCGAACGAGTCCTACGAGAACGCTTCCTACTATAACAGCTTTAACAGCTACAGCTCGCACAACAACAGCTTGAGAAGCTACCCAGGATCTAATGATGGTGGACGATCGGATTCGGCATACGAGTCTACCAGGAGTAGCCCAGCTCACACCAGACCAGTATGCTATGCGACAGTTACGTATTTCAATGTGAACGACAGTGAAGACAGCTGCAGCATCCACACGGAGTACACCATGCTCGATTATGACCCTGACGCTGATGAGGATGAGCGCGCCCAGAACATCATCAACGAGAGCATTGAGCTGGTCAGCACGTTATGAATCCATTTATAGTATTGTTGGCGTACAGAGACCAAGGGCCTTTCTTGTGTTGAGGTTTTAGTTGCAATGATGTCGTCCCTCAGCCAGCTTCAATAGTTTAAAGGTTTAGGTTCCATTCGACTTTTGTTGTGATTTTTTTTTTAGAGCTGATGGTCACCGCCGGCCCGAGGGTTCCTATAGCTTAATCGGATTGACAGCTCAGGGCTAAGGTTATGTTTGCAGCTGATACTTTTATTTGTGGGTACTTTATATTAAGTGTCCTATTGCCGGTTACATACTCATGTACGATCATAAATGTATAATTACTAACTAGCGTGTGTCCGCACCCTCGCTTGTATTTAAATCTAGTGTAGATTTTTTTTGTGTGAGTATTGCTGTTGTTCCAGAGACCTTTACAGCTTTATCTAATTAAACTCGCGAGCGGGAGGCCCGCTGAGTAGGGTGTCTAGTGTAGAAGCGAATAATTACTTTATTCGCTTCTACACTAGATCACATCCTGTATACATTAATCTCGTTATTGTGCTTAGGCCTCCTCTCTAGAGAGGGTGTTAGAGCGGTTACACTGTGGATTGCCGGACTTCATAGTAATTTGAAATATTTTTTGAGACATGTAAGATTTCTTCACCGCACAGCACGTAACTCCAGGATCGAACTCGGTGTCCTCGCGTACCTTGACAATAAAAGCGAGCGCTTAGACACTCACCTACCACGGTTCTATATGTAGTTATAGCACACTATATAATTTGTGAAATTATCAAATTGGATTCTGTCTGAATCCTAAATCACAAAAGATATATGCGAGTATATATATACATTCCATGTATATTAATGTATTTACAGTTCTATTCTTAAATAATTATGTTGTATTGAGGGTGACAAACGAGCACACAGTTCACCTCATCCTCGATAAGGAATCATAATGCAGATGCGTTGTCACGCTGATGACCGAGACGAAATGCGTCATTAGTAATAAAAATCTCTGGAACCCAACACTCACCGAAACACGGCAGTATTATGCTAGTGTTCAGTGAGGGAGTGGTCCTAGCATCCGAATTCATGCCGTATCCAGAAACGACGCAACGTAGTTGTGGTCCCACTGACCCCTGTTCCGTGAGCCCTGTATCAGATGTAACTGTAGGAGCCGCATAGGCTAAGAACAATAACATCAACAGAATCTAGAACGTAGTTGTACCAATGTTTAACTGTTCTGTTACTGCGGTTTACAGATTGATGGATTTCGACAGTTTTATGCAAGTTGTATATACGAGTATACATCTAACGATGTCGTGTTAATATTTTGTGTAAACAACGTTATTTACCATTCCGTCTGTCCACGGAGGCCCCTCGTCTGATCCCACGTGTTACATAACCAAAGGTCATTTAAATAATGAAAGGTTATATACCTATCTATATAGTTTAAAAGTTTTTTTAAACTAGCTGTCCCGACAAAAGAAACAAAACTGTTCAAATTTAAATAAATTTATTTCTGATCGTTTTGTTACAATGATGTGGATCATGTTCACTTAATGGTGGGTTATGGTTTTGTATTCATACCGCAATCTCATATAAAAAAAACTTTCAGTATTTCCGGTTTTCGTTATATTTTCCGGGCAACTTCTGCATTGTTGTTTCATAAATAGCTAATTCGTATATAACGAGCATTTTAAAACCAAAAATTACCAATACCGGTCCGCCCGTTCTCAAGTGATACGCTTACCAACGAATATCATTTAATTTCTATTTATATGGATATGTTAATTAAGACATAACACCACTATGATTATAACTGGAAAATATTACATGTTTCAATAAGATTAGTAATAAAAGAAAAGAATATAGAATCAAAACTGTTTAAAGAAAACAAAGTAACACGTACACTGCAATTTAATTTTGGCCGCGGCGTAATTGGGTCAGCTCGACCGGAGATTGACCACGTTGTCACAGGATACCAGAATAATACTGCTGTGTTTCGTGTGATTAGTGTTGGTATCTGAGAATTCCATTTAAGTCCTCAAGGGTGACAACGCATTTGCAATATGGTGATGAATGTGGGTCACATGCTGCACAGGAATCTCTATCAGGTGAACTGTGTGTTTGTTTTTAATCCTCAATACAATAAAAATGTAAGATTATCTTTATAAACAAAAGGTTTATCTCAGATTTGAAAAGTAAATTATTTTCATTTGAAGTATACTATAAAAAGTAGTAGAGTCACACTGGAAGTAGCTACTAACTCTCCAGTTTGAGCTACGCTGCGGTTTGTTTGTAGCTGCGTAGAATGAATGGGTCAGCTCGACCTGGGTAGGACCACGCCCTCACGGAATACCAGCGTAAAAGAGCAGCATAATGCTGGTGTGTTTTGTCTTATGAGTGTACGGGCCTTTACTGGTGACGAGGCATTCCATCTCAGTCCTCAAGGGTGACATACATAATGATCCTGAACGTGATCTGCATAATGATTCCTTGTCAGGAATGAATTTAGATGTCATGGGCCGCAGGACTTACCATCAGATGAACTGTGTGATCGTTTATTAGTCTCAATGTAATAAAAGAAAAGAACTTATCCACCACTGTACCTTCTGTACATCAGGATCGACAGCACCCCACAAATTGTAAACAATGGACGATGAGATCCAATGTAGTGAGACATGTGACATGATTCTAAATGTTTTGTGACTCGCACAGAATTTAAATACATGAATAGGTCGGCACGTTTGGGTGAGGATCACACGCTCACAGAACAACTTGATATAACAGCTGTGTTCCCGAATGTACAATAATTAATTACAGGTAACGAGACATTCCATCTCGGTCCTTAAATCAATGCATGTGCATCTTGAACCTTTGTTAAGGATGGATGTACATTGAATACTATAAAAAATACTAACTTAATACTTTAAGAGACCAACCCGCCAATGGATATTAAAATACCAATATATCCAATTCATGCATGGCACGATGTCGCTCTATTGCTTCACACCGTCGTGCTAAACTAGCCGCGATCATGACGAGCTCGTTGACCCCGGCTTATAATATCTGAAAATGTAAATAGAATAAAAAAGTTTTCCATTTATATATAATTAAAATTTACTTCTGGTTAAAATTAACGTCTTTTTTTAGGTAGTAAATATTTTTTTATAGTATTAAGTTTGATAAACGAGCACATAATTCGCCTAATGGTAAACGGTGTCTCCTTGAACAGAGATTCAAGCTGAACACGCATTGCCACCCTTTGAGGACTGACAAGTGGAACACAGCAGCTGCCCTTCTATTTCACGCTGAGTATTCTATGTGGTCCATACCCGTTAGAGGTAACCTAGGCAGAACGTAGCTAGCAAATGATTGCAGATAACTGATATCTTCACTGTTAGTATGATGATTTAGTTCATAAAAAATCTTTGAAACTTTGTAACTAAGTATAAATTAATATTTCGTTAATGACATCATTTCTTTTGTCTTCACTATTTCGTTCACTTAACGTCGTATTGACTGTATATGATTATGAATAACTGTGTAAGTAAAATTAGCATTGTTCTGTGTATTATTTTTCACAATTGATTTCAATTTATTAATTCTATATTATTTATAATGTATTTAATGCAAATTTTTAACATTGTAAAATCTTTCCGATGACGTAGTTTATTCCGACATTTTCTTAATTCGAGCTAACGTAAAGGAATCCATTCTGAGTGTATACCAAAGTAATTGTGATAAATATATGATATGACTATGTTTAAATATTAGTGCTTAAGTCTGTTGATCTCAAACATATTCTATTAGTAAGTAATTTTGATTTAGTTATATATGTTAGGTACGCAATTTGAATATGTAAATATATTAAATACCTCATTATGAATGTTTCTGCGTTTAATTTTTAAACAAACCCTAGACTATCGTTTCTCAACCTGGGGGTCGCGACTCCTGATGGGGTCGCAATTTTTTCAGTAATTGAGACCTATATACAAAATATTCGTTTATTAGAGGAATGAATTTTAATGTAGTTCTATAAGATCAAATATTAGCATGTAATGACAATGTCAAATCTTATAGGATTTTGTAAACAAATTATTAATTAAAATATTATTAAAATTTTATAGAGAAGAGTTCGCAAGGCTTTTTTATTTGCCTTTATTGCTTTTTCCTGGGTTAGAAACAATGCCCTAGACTAACACAATAAAAGCAAATACAGTTAAACTTGGTAAAACACATATACCTAAGGAAGAATATCCCAGGTCTTTCTCCAAACTTTTCGCGGACAAACCTAGGTGATGGAGAGCAGTATCATCAGAACGAGAGTCGTACCACCAACCTGACTTCCTAATATGCTTAGATTCCTATTACCTTTCAACTCTTGCCGGATATGCAAAGCGTAGGGAACCGGTGACCAAATCACGATATGTCGCATCTATTTCCTCAGGGGTGATCACGTATTTGCATCTTGAATCTATGATGAACGTAGATATAATCACTTACTGACATATGAGTAGATATGTATGGGTTGAAAAAAAGTATGACATATTCTGCAATATCTAATTTAATCTACATTAAAGTTATAGGGTAAGTTTTTGAAGTCAAAAGTTTTTAATGTCAATATCACTGAGAAGTACCTCAAGTGATTCAGGCATTGTGTTAATATATAATATATAAACACAATGCCTAAATATATAAATATACAGCAAAGAAATGCTGTGTTTCGTTTGGTGAGCGTAGGGATTCTGAGACCTTTATAACTGGTGACGAGGCATTCCATCTCAGCCCTCAAGGGTGACAACGCTTCAGCATTATGTTTCCTTGTCAAGAATGAATGTTCTCGTAGATGTCATGGGCCGCAAGGATCACTTGTCATCAGGGGAACTGTGTTTGTTACTCTCAATGTAATAAAAAATAAAGTACAACACTCGGACCCGAGCAACAATTTGTGCGCATATATTGTTCCTTAACTGTAATAGTAAAATTATAATAACACTCCATATAATGTTACTTATGTACATTTGTAGGATTATCCAATAACAGTACAATTTTGAATATACTAAAAAAGTTGACATTTTTCCTTGTGATAAACAAAGGTATCGTATAGTATACAAGTGTGATAATTTTTATACCTTCCATAAGTAACTGACATACCTTAATGAATGGTAACATACGATAACAGATAGGATTAACAGTAACTTGCACTCGGAAGCGTTTAGTTGTGAATGATATTATATTTATGAATATTTTAAGAATGGTTCGAATCAGTAGTTTTAAGAATCATTTGTGAACTAGACCGAGAAAGGACCAAACCTTCAAAGGACCAAGGAGGAAGGAAGTTGTGTACAGTTCCGGTGGAATGTGGATTACCAGTAAGGAAGGATTCTATCTCAATACTCAGGGGTCACGACGAATCTTAGTTGATCATCCATCGAATGAAGAAACTCATTTGATTACTAACTACGATAAATCTAGATGTTAATCAAATGAAAAGAAGGTTTATTTAAGTGGGTTTATACAAAACACTTTGAATCGTCAAGATAGCAAATAGGACCACTGCTTCGAAAAGCAACTGCTAGCGAAATGAAACGGCAAGAAACTCGACAAGTTGCTTTTTTAAAATATTAAGTGTTTACAAAAAGTCCCGGAGTTGTCCAATAATGAACTAGATCTCAAAGCTTAAATATTCTCACAAGGAGTAGCTGGATTTTTGGATAAATTGGGTTTTAACAAGAATTTTAAATCTGTTTCATGGTAAATCCATTATTATTTGCGGAATTTTGGAGTGCGTATGTACAAGAACGTTTTCTGTACCTTTTATATAAACGAAAAATAGACATAACTTGTGACAAGTTTATTTATGTACATACATCAGCTTTTGTAGAATATTTTATAAATTCTTTAGTGTAAGTAATACCTTATAGTAAATATATTGTGTGGTTTTCATTAATATGCCTACTTCTTTAAAATATTCCCTTATTGATACTCTAGATTTTAAATTATAAATGGTGCCAAGAATGAATGTTGTAAAATAAATATGATTTCAACATCAGTTGCATTGCCCCGCAGCATCAATCCATAGGTCATAAGACTGTGGAAATCACTAAAATAAGTCTCGTATAATTAAAATCTGTGAAGTCCGATTTATTTAAGTGCATAAACTGCACTACTAAGTCTTCCTTCTAGGGTAGATAAATTGGCGCTATACTGAAGCTTTGAGTCGGTGAAGAATTATTCCTCCGTTGTCACAGCTAATTATAAAATGTCATCTATCTTCAAAAAAGATTCAAATGCAAACATCACATGCTTTATTCCTCCTAAGGACTAGTGATAACGAAGCGTGCTGCTCGTGAACTCGGGTACGCAGCTCCAACACATTTACCATACAGAACACAGCAGAGCTACGTTGCAGCTAGTTATTAGCTTTAATATATAATGAATCAATTCGATCGGGGAAAAACCACGCCCACACAAAATACCAGTGTTCAAACACGTTGTTCTGTACCATATTGCTGTTAAAAATATTTCGTTTTATTTACTAATATTTCAATGGTAGATGCTATTTGACGCTGATATTGTGAATTCGTGATTCTTATTTGACCTAGTTCATCAACACGTACATGTTTCAGCCAGAAACGAGCTGAATCGTAGTTCCACCATTGCCTTTGTGGAAAATAATACTCAAAACTCAACAGATCAATCAAGTTTCATTATTTTATTTTTATCTTATTTTCTTATCATTTATAGTATTAGAGTATTTCGTTCTACCGCTGTCAATTAAAGTGAATAACTATTCGCCAGCGATGCTCTTGATGAAGAGCATTAATTACTCTTTACTCCTTCTTGGAGTCTCCTTCTCCAATTTATTTGTCTCCACACTTCCAGTATCTTAATACAGTCAACAATAAGAACCTTCACTCATCGCATAATCGTCTTCTTCTATGACCTCGTCATCGTAGTTTAAGCACTCTTCTTTCTTCCTCCAATCTATTCTTCTGTGGAATGAGCTACCTCTTGGAATCAGAATGGCAGAATCGTTTTGTGTTAAAAAGGAAGGCGCGTGAGTATGTCTTGAATAAACTGTCAGCAGATTGATAACACCATCATGTCATAAAGTATGTATTATAAATATAATTATATATTTATTGTATTCATACCATATACTTAAAAAACATATATATATATATGTTTTTTAAGTATATTTAGTATATTATTAGAAAATATATATTATATTTTGTAGAGTAGCTGTTAATTTTCCCATTTTTATATTATATGTGCACCTACCGTAGCTTCTCAATACCACCCTCAGGTCGACTGGTAGAAAATGCTTTAAGCATTAAGTCCACTTATGTACTTTACTTTATGCATGAAGTTTAAAATAAGTAAATAAATATATTATATACAAATTTGAACAAAGATGTCCAAATATAAATATATTACGTTTTAAATCTTTACCAATGGGACACGTGCGTCTTATGACGTACAAACCTGTTTTTTTTATTAGGTTAGAGCTAATAAATAGGGTGACGCAAACAAAAGACGTGGTCATTGAATGACAAAATATAAATTGACAAAAAGAATGAGAATAGAGCCGTGGTTGCACTTGGCACTTTTAATTCCCTGAACGCGAGCTGATAGTGTTCGATTGCCAGCACGAATGAGCATTGTCAATTGTAATTTTAAGTGCTGATTTTACCACGTGCTCGGTGGTGAAGGAAAACATCGCGTGGCAACCCATGGCTAACAAATAATATGATAGAGTCCGACAACCCACAGTGGAGCTTGCTCACGCATTATACTCCAACGACCAAAGCTCGCGGTAGTATCTTTACTAATGGTATTTGAGTTATAATGGCATACTAAGCACTAATTCGAATATTATTATACATATTCTTACAGTGGCATTACATGCTTCTTCTACTTGGCCAAATTGGCCTCTAAAAAACTGGGAGTGCTTAAAAGAGCGAGACAGTATTTCATATCGGCCCACTGTGTTCAACTTTACGAAGCGCAAATTCGGCCTCACATGGACGATACTCTTCTCATCTTTGGGCCGGGGCATCCCAGTACCAGCTTCTTCCGTTTGACCGCATACAACGGAGAGCGGCTCGAATCGCTGACGACCAGGTACTTTTCGATCGGCTTGATTCACGGGCGTTGCGAAGAGATGTCGCATCCCTTTTTGCATTTTTTACCGAATGTACCATGGGGAGTGTTCTGAGGCGTTGTTCGGATTAATTCCAGTTGGATCCAATCCACTACTGTGCGCTTCACGCGAAATTTCCTGCCACGCACAACTACTCTGTGGAATCAGCTGTCTTTAGCGTTATTAACGAACCGATACGATTTAGGGATCTTTAAGAAATAAGTCTACACCTTTCTTAAAGGCCGGCAGCGTATTTGCGACTCCTCTGGTGTTTCGGATGTTCATGGGCGGTAGTGTTCACTTACCATCAGGTGGGTTGAATGCTCCTATTGTATATGTTTGCCGCCTATGCTATAAAAAAATACTTTCTCCTTAAACATATTGGTCGGCTTGTTTGTGTGGTCAGCGAGGAGATCCGGAGACCCAATTCCAGGTCTTTATTTATTTTATTGAGAGTAACAAACGCACAGTTCACTTGATGGCAAGTCATTCTTGCGGCGAATGACACCCACATCCTTCATAATATCCCTAATGCGCTGCGTTGCCGTCCCAGAGGACTAATATGGCCTCGTCAAAGGTCTACCGGCGGTTCCTCATTAACGGTAGAAGTAATGTTTATGTAAGAAAGATGTCGATGACATTCATGTTCATTCTAGATTAAGGTATTCAAAATGCTCCCTGAGGACTGAGATGGAATACCTTGTTATTCTGAATTGTGTCTCCGGATCCCAACACTCACCATGCGAAACACAGCAGCGTTTTGTTGCTATCCTTCTCCTGCCGTAGCTGCCGCGTAGCTTTTCCATGTTAGTCCTACGGGTGACACGTAAAGGGAAGGTAAATGATTTGGGCCGCAGTGATGAGTGTGATCTAGTTTAACATGAGAACTGGTGCTCGTTTATCGTTTCTAATATTGTAAAAAAAACCACTGTGCTATGAATAATGGAACTTCGAGCTTATACTTAAGGCATTTAAGTGATGTAACAGTGGATGAATCTGGCATCATAGTCCATATCCCGTGAACTACAAAACTATCATAGTTCACCTCAGTGGTACGTTAAAACTGATCGAGGAAGGAACACCTCGTAGAATACCATCATGAAGTAGTTTCATATGGTGAGTTTAGGGAACCAAAGACCTTGTTACTTGTACGAGGCAACCCATCTCTGTCATAAAGGGAAAGTTATTAATGTATATAGATGTTGACGACCCCGCGGTGTAGTGGTCAGAGTACATTGCTGCGGAGTCGAGGGTCGATTTCAGGTTCAAGTCCAGGTTCCAGTCAAAGAACCATATTTATGCGTCATCTATTGTTAGTTTTTAGCCTGGAAGTGTATATAGTTAAGGTTGTGTAAGTGAAGTAAGTGTATATGTTAGTTATGTATATCCCGTGTCCCTGACACTGCATCTGAACCTTCCTCCGATAAGATTATCGCACGGAATAACGAGTGAGCACTTCTGTGCGGAAATGCTTACGGCACTATAAAATAATCTGCGCAGTTGAATGCGGCTATGACCAGAAGATATCGACGTGGTCTAAATCGACCAGGAGGACGTTATCGTCATGTGGATGTCAAACGTTGTAACCCTTAATATTTAATAAAAAAAACGGGTGTTTTATAATTAGGACGAGTCCACGCTCGCCACAACTGGTAATATTGCAATTATTACATTTTCCGTCGACATAATGAGCGTGTTACAATGGCTAGTCACTACCGAATGTCACAACGTGCATAAACAGGTTCCTTTTCATGCCGCTTGCAGACTGTTATTTGCAAGATGGATAGTGGTGCCAGCGATCTATGTTTATTACCAATCATTTAAGGGAAAACAAAATTGTTTATTTACGAAAGGATTTAAAGCGATTTTTATTGACATAGAGTTACTTTTGTTGAAGTTAATATTACTGTCTTCTTACTTCAACTTACATACGATACAACGTAGGTCTGCCAGGAATATTATAAAGACGACGTTATCAACATTCATACTTGTAATTTTGTGTATTTTTTTTATAGAATAGGTGGTCCGCACTCATCACTTACTATCAGATTAACGTCGTTTTCGTTTGCTACTCAATATAATATAAAAAATACCATTAAATATCAAATACAGGCAAATAGTCGTATAATCCTTCTTGTTGTGAGTTTCATTTCCAAATTAATTTACTAACAAATCGTGCCCGGAGACGTATACTTGAGTAGATAATTCATAACAAATACATATAAATAAAATCGATGCTGAATTGTAACTAAACTATAATTTATTTGAAAGAAACGTGCAGTTACATAAACTAACACTGGCAACACCGACAAGTTGCAGTTACTGTGGACAAATTTTGTGTTCAAAAGAGACAAATCCAGCAACAAGTCTAACTGGTTCGAGAGATTTGGTAAAGATCAATGGGCTTTTTTCTGAACCGACATACAATACATAAATATAACAAACAAAAGTAAAAGTTATGTTGTTTTTTTTTAAAAAAAAGATCCTGTTATTTTTTTATGTTATGGTGACAGATTTTTACAATAATCCTAGAAACCTAATCAAAATACAGACCATTTGCAATTACATGTAAGGACTAAGAAAAATTTAAAAAAGCAAATACTGTAATGATTGCCAGCTACGCTATTAACATTTCTAATTTTAGTATATTGAACCAGTCCAACTAAGCATAAAGGCCCGTGCTAGGCTCGAATGGTGGATACTAACTTATGATATCAAGTTTCGCAGACCCTGATAAAATAAATTGTGCCTGATAATAGAAAATGTCTTCTATTTTACGTATTCATAAGTAAAATCAAAGTAATAGCCTATATATATTTAAATCCCAAGGCTATGAGCCGTCTCCCTAGAGAGGGTGTGGCTTGCTTCTGCACTGCGGATTGGCGGTCTTCACGCGTATTTGATATTTCTTTTTAAACTATTTCTTAGACATGCAGGTTTCCTCACGATCTGCACTTAACATTACAATTCACAATGTCATAATTAATTGTATATGAAAAAAACAACAGAGAGAACCAAAAACACAACGTTAGCGCCTGACAGAAGAAATGGCAAATTCAATGTAACCTACGTAACACTTACGTAACAGAAAAAATATCTATCTTGTTCAGCATATTTAAAAAGAGATGATGCGTAAATAAAGACTGAAAAGGGCCTTTGATATTTGATTTATTTATTCTAAGAATTTACATAAGGAAGCTTTTTCTTCATCTAAATGGAATCCTGTTGTGCCTAACAAAGGCTGAACAATAACGTGAAAATATATTATTAAATATTCGAGTACGAATTAACAGATTAGTTCAAAATAAGTTATTTTTCTATTATAATATCAGGGGTGACAAACAAGCACAGATGTACCTGATGCTAAATGAAGACTACGGCTCATCCATCCTCGACGAAGATTCCAGTCAAGCGGACCTATTCATGCTGTACTAGAAACGATCTGCAACGTGTCGCTACCACTGTTTATATCAAATATTAATAGCAAAAATAATCGTTGATATGATATTATATAAATTATTCCATATCTTCGACGCCGAGGTTGTTTTCTATAACCGATCAAAAAAAAACATGAAATTTCTTCAACTTGAACGAGTTTTTTTTCGGGCTGTTAGTCCGAGGGCTTTTACAGTTTCACCGGGTGAAGGTGACCGAGCGCTTTTGGCGCTTTTTCAGCCGAGACCAGTGGATAACCAGCACAAGGGCTCCCAGGAGGAAGGCTCGGCTTGGACCGTTACCCTGTTACGCGAGAGCGGCTGACCCGTGGGTGACAGAGAGGGCCAGCTATAACGCCTTTAATTCAACAAGAATATCTAGCGGGAAGTCGATGGATGCAGGTGGACCAGGAGCGTGCTTTGTGGCAATCTATGAGGGGACCAATGTACATTAGTGGACTGTGTGATGGTGAAGTATATAACTTCTATTTAACAATTCTGATATAATTTTAAATAATTCCGTTTAGATTATTATGAAAAGAGAAGCTAAATTATTTTTTTTAAAGGACGATAATTACCTGTATGTTGAGATGTGCGTACGTAAACGCGATATCTCTAGAAAGACTCCAAGCATTTTTTTTATTACGTTAAGAATTTGCAGAATAGAAGAGTATCGAATTTCACTTCTGTAACTTGTTTTTGCTTGTAATCAATAAAAGAGGCGATCAGTGATTTTTTTTATTAGAAATTTAAATAATTTTACTTTAATTTTTTTTGCCGAACAAAAAGTAATAACGGTCTCCGTATACTCACGATACGAAATATAGCAACGTTATCCTGCTGTATCCTTTGCTGGTAAGCCAATCCAGTAATGCTGTCATCTAGGATATCAGTATGTATAATGTTTAATAAAAAATATTGATTAGAGATAACTTTAATTTCATATAAGTGAAATACATGAGAATTATCGAAATTACCTAAAATTTAATTTCGAATTATTAGTCGCAATTGCATAAGATTATAAAAAATTGCCAGTGGTCTGCTAATGTTGTTCGGTACTCGGAATTAAATACAATGTAAAAAAATTGCACATAGCAAGTGTGGCTGGAAGTGTGTGCGAAGTGTCTATAATGTACTTTTGAATAGCTGTTACAAAGCAGATGTATCTTTATATTTTTATGTAAATTATTGTATTTGGTATCTTCACAATACTTTTATGCTCTATGATTAGGGTGTGTAAAATTTTATATATTTATTTTATTTATTATGCTTAATTTGCATTATTAATGAAAATATCGAACAAAAAGGCGAACTTAATGCCCAAAGTCTATCTTTGTCTAAGTCTACTAGTCTATCTTTGGGTTGAGCTGAGAATATTAAGTGGGTGCAGAAAAAGAAACTTGCCTTAATTTTATTGTATGAGTTATTTTTGTAAAGGTCATTTTCATACAACCGTAATATATGATATTTTAGAGTTTGAGTGATATACATTAGTTTTGTTTCTTTATAAATTGCTTGGGTTGGCGTACTGTACTTCATTAGAGGGATTTAATTATTTAAATGTCATAAATCTGTTCTTTGCTGATATGTCGACATTTGAGATATTTAACTGTCGATTCTTGTTAGCAATTTGTGATTGTTTTCTTAAATCGGTGGAGCGATCCGCCGAGACGGCGCGCCGGAGCCGTGCATCGCTTTTAATTTTTTATTTTTTATTTTTTGTATTTTATCAACCTTCAATCTTTTCCTTTTTCTTCACGCTAGTAAAGGAAACGATGATACACTAATTATTCAGGACGTCTGTGTTCAGAAGTGGACAAGTGATGGGTTGAGATAATAATAATAATCACACTATAAGCCAATTAAAAACAAACAAACAAAGAAAAATATAAGAAGAGACTTTTACCCAATAAAAAAGAAAAACAAAAAATTATAAATAAATGAAAAACAAGTGAAAGCTGCTGTGCAGCAAATAAAGAACAAGATCTGCACTCCGTACTGTTGTGACCTCAACCCTGGTCTACCGCGAAGACTACACAGGAGATTTGGTCATGATGACGATGTTTATTCTACACGTTTAACGATCATTTTATTACACTAACCCCGTTTTATGGAGAATAGGGACCAACATCTGCGTATTGATACATTGACATACGGATCTTCATTGGTCACGTTGTTGATTTATTATTTTAATTTAAACCAACATATGTAAACCATAACACAACGCAATACGTAAACAAAAGTTACCTCACACCGCCGCACTTACAGACCAATGGCCTATAATTAAAAAAAGATAATACTAATGAGTACTTACGTTCGCTATTCATAGGGCTTGCGTGCTCTGGGTCACGTAATACTGGTGTGGGAGTAGGACAGCGATGTATCTACTGTATGCCTTTTGCAAAATTCTCATAGCTTGACAGTAATTATATCTAAAGAAATAATTAAACTACTTATATTTAAAGAGTATCAAAACCTTTATAACTACGTCTTAAGAAAGTAAAATTGGTTATACATAAACATCGGGGCGTCCACGATTCTCTAACGTGGTTGAAGTAAACCTGTCTTTGAACTATTTCTTAATAATTTTTTTCTTGTTTGTTGTTGTTTAAAAGAATGCTAGCAGTGCGTAGTAAGTTTGTATAAGAAAGAAAGAAGGAAATTCTTTGATTGAGAACGTGTAAAGAAATATATAACATATATATATATACCGATAATGGTTTATGTTTATACATACTGCTAATATAAGGGTTTGAACTTTGGCTACTGTCGTAGGCCAGGGCGAAAGGTAATTCATCGCAATGTTGCGGCACAACGGTAACGCACATTTTCGGTGATTACCGAACTTCTGAGACAATTAAACCCAGGCTAAATATCTGTTCCCATTACAATATTAACTAACAAATTATATCCATATTAAATAAATAAATTATTTATCTTAGTAATATAAAAATAATTAATCATTTAAAATATATATAGAATAAAATTATTTTGCATTATTGTGATAAGTTCTAAGTGTTATATTTCGTTACTAATATATGTATTATATATATATATATATATATATATATATTATTCAATTAATTTTAAGGCGAAAAGTTCCACACTCCTCAAACGAAACACAGCAGCACAGTGAGTGAAAAGAGCCTACAGCTTTCTTAATGCCGGCAACGCATTGGCGACTCCTCTGGTGTTTCGGATGTTCATGGGCGGCGGTGATCACTAACCATTAGGTGGGCTGCATGTTAGTTTGCCACCTATTCCATAAATAAAAAATAGTTGTCAATGATTATTTATTTATTATTACATGTTTATGAGATTAAGACGAAATTAGCTGCAGATATAAGAACATAATATTGCTAAGTTACTGCTCCCCTGCCCCACGTGGAGCGGCCTCTGTCTCTGACCCACTCACGGGTGCCTATCTAACCCGGAACTTGGAAACCGAAGGCCGCCACAAAAACCAGGCGCACACTCTCCAAACAATTTCCGAATACCGACACACGGCGCGCACACGAGCTTTGAAAAAACACTGTTTTTGCACCCCGGGCTTCCTACGGAAGTGCGAAGCGAGACAGTTATACAGCATAGCCCGAAGTGCGAGCGAGACGCTTGTGGGAAACATAGGGGTTGCGATATCCCATACGATCATTGAAGTGGGACCACGTAGTATATTTATTCACTCGGGGTCTTTGTAAACATGTCGGACATCTGGCTGCGAGGGTGACCGTGCTCGACGCAATGAAATTAGGACATTGCTTATCTTTCTATATAAGTAAGTTTGTGTTATGCGCGAGTCTTCACTGTTAGTTTTTTATTTGCTCTTCCAATAACAGTTTACAATGATCGGATGACGTAATGACCGTGATTTTTGTGATGCATATTCTAAAAGCGGGTCATTTCTCTAAACGTCATGTAGTGTTCAACAAAGTTAACCCAACGCTGTATACAATACATGCCGTTATATTATGTTAGGAACCATACTGAAAAAATGATGATAATGTCCGCCTCGGTTCCACTACGGCGATACATTCTAGTTATTAACCAAAGACATCAACTACGCAGAATCTGTTATAGTGCAGCAGCATTCGCGCATTACAGGCACTCAGGCGATGTCCCCACTTCTAGCGCAATGCATATATAATAAAATTGGTAGAAGGTACAGATGATATACACAAGTACACTCAAACCAGAAAAACTAACAACTGTACAAATATTGTTTCTCGGCTTCGAATCGAACCCAGGAATTGCGATGTAGAAGCCTAGATACTCTACAGCCTATATATGTATAATGACTATACCCCGTCGTTATTGAAATTATATAATAGATACTGATTCTTCCGTTCACAAAATTTAGATCTTATATTTTTTCAATTCAAACATCATTATTTCTACAACAAAAACAGATATTAAATAAGATGTTAAATCACTTTAACAAAATATCATCTTAAATATTTTATAATAACTAACTTTATATGTAATAACGAACGATAAAGAATTAGGTTGCTAGAGAATTGATCGATAAATTGATATTTGATAATTCTACAACCCCGACGGCATGGCGACCCTAGTGGCGGCTAGCGTAAAGGTTGATTTCGGCTTTTTTTCATTCGACACCTGTGCTATGCGATATTAATCGCAATTAAAGCCAGTTAACGTTCGCCAGTTCATTAAAAAACGACGGTTAGTGGCGGGAGCACTGCGACACCTGAGTTATTGGTATACACTACATTACTAACTAGTTTTTTTTTATTACATCGAGAGTAAGAAACGAGCACACAGTTCACCCGACGGCAAGTCATTCATTCATCCTCGACAAGGAATCATAATGCAGATGCGTTGTCACCCTTGAGGACTGAGATGGGATGTACCAGTAGTAAAGGTCTCCGAATCACACTCACCAGACGAAACACATCAGCATTATACTGCTATATTACGCTAGTATTCTGTGAGAGCGTGGTGCTACCCCGGTCCAGTGGAACCATTAATTCTGCACCTAGAATCAAACTGCAATGTAGCTCTACCACCGTAAACATAGTATTATGAAGAGTACAAATAGTACAGAACAAAAACCATCCGTGGGCTGTTTTTGCTATTTAATAGATAAAAGTTTTTAATTTTATTTTATTTTAATAGATGGTTCACCTGACGCTAATGCGATGAGGGACACCAGTAGTTCCGTAGGAGATACCAGAGCCACCTCCCAGTGATTTGAGGATGACCACCGGTGAGGTATTTAGTAGTTAAAATTGTCACCCTCTCCCAGTAAGCATGATATCTTTTGAAGATTTCCCACCGATAAAAACTTCGTGTTTTAGCGAACAGAAAGATTGGCGGAGATCGAATTACAGAGGCATTCCATCTCAGTCCTCTGGGATGACAACGCATGTACATCTTACATCTTTGTTGAGAATAGATGTGCATGTCATGCGCCGCAAAAGGTCAGTGGCTCGCTGCGAAAATGTTATTGCGTCTATCTATGTTACCCATGATATTATACAAAATAATAATACTCAAAAACTACGAGACTAAGCCAAGTTATTTTTTTGAGCTGAGGATGCGTGTCTTTTTGCCCACTGTTACTGTTCATTATCACGTTGAACCTCTTTGCTATTTTGTTAACTTTCCTCCGAAAATGAACGAGTACCTAAGTAAAAGTACATAACCCTTTTATAAAAAAGAAATTACGGTCTCTCTTTATATTTTTGCATTTTCCGTAAGTCCTTGAGTACGTCCGTGAACTTTGGCTTAGCAGTGTCGTGTTAAGAAAAAGAAGATATATGAAATTTATAACTTGTTTTTTTGTATGAAAATATTTTTTGCATAAAGCGTTTCAAACCAAATATAAAATTAATTCGTGGAATGAATAACGTAGTGAAAAACAAACACAATTGGAATATGAAAATAATTTAATTTCTTTTTTCAGTCAACTCTTTTCAAATGTATATATACAAATATTTACAATACTCTCGGACACCCACACAATGCTATTGTGCTCAAAGATTGAAGCTCTCACTACACAAAACATCTTTATTATATTTTTGTATGATTTCACAACCCCAATAGTAAGGCCGAGTCTACACTAACGCCAAAACTTATTTAATATTCAAACTTGTTTATTGTTTAGAACAAGAAAATTATGTTTCGGTAATAGTGGCAGTAGTTTTTTATGGTAATCGAAAAGTATGCTCGCTAATGTGTACATTAGACCACAGATATTGGTCATAGAGCGCGGCTTAGTGTAGATTCAGCATAATATTTTTTATAATGTATAGTTAAAACATTTTTAAAAACCTTTTCTTGAGATTTTTAATTTAATCACATGAAGTTTTACTAGACATTATGTGTTACCTACATTCAATGCTATGCGATAGAAAATTATTTAATATTAGCCAACCCGACAGACGTTGTTCTAAATAATAAATTTGAATAAAAATTATTCATCGTTGGTATCGTGCGTTATAGTCTTGAGTTCATACAGAAACTCCTATAGATAAGAACCTTTAGTTTTTCCGTGCAACTTTTCCAATTTCTTTTCATAAAAAACATATTTACATTTAAAAAAAAGTAACCAAATCGGTGCATTTTCAGGTGATGCTCTCACCAAAGAACAACATTACATTTTTATTTAAATAGATTATTTAATTATTTGGTCAATGTTTATAATGACTACATTTAAAAATAGAGAATAGAAGAGAAAAGAGGTCATAGTGTAGAAATGTATTTTATTTTCGTTAGTGGTAACTACTGACCAAAAACAAAATTCCACTTTGTATTATAAATTTGTTGTCAATGCACATTTTAATGTTAATTAAAAATAACACTAAATTATTTTTAAACAAAAGTGATATGGAAAAATTCTAAACAGTGTAAACAAGATATTATGAAAAAAAATAGCTCAATAATTTTTTTTTACGTAAGCAGCCTTATAGATTCGAGTTAGAAATGGAATGAGGAAATAATTATATTCTATTAATATCTATCGTTAAAGCTCGGTTTTGGTCCCATAGACAATGACTATACTTAGTTCAATAAACTTATTCCATATACTATATATTTAACACACAACTTATAAAATAATTTATTACTTACATTAATTCACGATCAACAGTTTAAATATAATTTGGACATATTTTTTTTTAATTAAAAATCTGAGATCGAACATAACAATGTCAAATGGTTCTTATTACATGCCCTGGCTATTTGAAAAATTATTTATATAAATATAATATGCTAAGCTAATTTGTACAACTTTTTTAACTGTACAGTTAAAGAAGAAGACTGGAATACAGTGGAAGAAGTCTAGATATGTATACACATTGTAAGAAAAAGTTTGTACTTCGGTCTTCGTCTTCTTTGTTACAATAAGTTTGCATTAAGTTTTCATAAAACATATACGTATGTGTAAGGTTCTGCATGTCTAAAAGAACCACCCGACGTAAACTATGCTGAACGTTAATACGCGAGCTCGGCCCCCCAGGGCCTGTAAGGTTTGGAGGTGTTTTGTGAATACTGATGATGGGGTGGGTGATGTGGGTATGGAGTGGGATAGTGTGGTGCAGGTGGGGCTGGATGAGGGCCTGGCGGTGCTGGCGGGCAAGGGGGTGCGGGTGGGTAGTGAGGGTAAGTAGGCGGCGCTGATAACGGCGCTGCGATTGTAGACGTGGCAGACAACGTCGTGGCCCCAGCTGATGTTGTTGGGTCGTGCCTGTGCCCGATGTCCGTGTAGTTGTGTTGTTGAGTGGGAACTGGTGCAGCTGGGTACTGCGGGTAGCCCCAGTTAGCTGACTTGGTCGCCAGTTCCCTCTGAGCGGCGAAACATTGCAAATGGCTCATGAGGCGCAGTCTCAACGGGTCCTGGATGTCCAGACCCTCGCAGCTGACAAGGTACCGTGCCACCTCCGCAGCGCACTCCCTGAAGCCGATGCTGTGGTAGTCCATGGCGTAGCGTTGAGGATCGTACGCAAACGTATCTAAGCCTGGAAACAAGGAATTTAGGTTTAACAAGCGGTTATTTTTGGATGTAATCCTTATCCACATTACTAAAATTGGACATCGCACGGAACAATGTTCATCGTGTATCAATCCATCTGGGTAGTTACGACCACGGCCACATATTTTAATTATTTTAGTGCAGTATGTCATTACACAAACATAGGCTCATTCGTCTTCGCCTTCCCCTTCGAGATGTAAGATGAGTAAGGATGATTGGGATGCAGCATCAATACCACTGGGGACATTTCACAACTACACCCAAGTCAGAAAGTGAACAGGTAGTGCCCAAACTTTGCTTCGATTAGAAATCAAACTCGCAAGTAAGTATCAGACTATGACATGCAACCTTCGAAAACAACTAAGCTGAAAGCAGGGAAACACGAGAAAATCTAATAACTAAAAATTAATAAGAGACCTGTTTGGCTAGGTTTGGTTCGCCTTTTATACACTTTTATATAAATCTATATATATTAATACGTAAAGACCCCTTTTCGAAACACATTTTGCGCACGAAGCAATGTGACATTTTATATAGTAAAAGTTCATATGGAGAAGGAATGCAGAAAGATAAAATTAATATATTAAATTTTAAAAAATGTTTATCTTATATTATATATATATATATATGTATCTTATATTATTGTATATTATATTATATATATGTAAGTCTTTGGTCAAACTAACGGACTGCGTAAAATTATCGTTAAAGAATTTTGTATATAATATTGTGAAAAATATATAAATACATTAAATTAAAATAAAACTCTCGCAGCTGATGTTATAGAACAAAATTCAAATATATTATATACAATGATTATAGAGGTCGAAAGAACCTCAATACCGTTACAACTTAAAAATTCGACCACTGGGCGTCAACTAGCGCTTTTGAGCAATTTTAATTATCTGTATGCATTTGTGTATGTTTGTAATGTCCACATTACAGTACACAAGTCAATCTTTAAGTGAAATCTTCATCCACTTCCAGACGTCTGAGCCAGTCGTTGGAGAAAGCTCTTTATAAATTACAAAAGTACTAAACATCTCAAAGACCGGGAGTAAATAGTTTGATTATGTATCTGTATGAAATATAGAAAGTTCCGGCATATGTAATGTAGACGAGGTCAGATAGGGACAGTTTTAATACAACAATGAGATGATAATACTTCGCTCTATTTAATCTTGTTCCTCCATTCAGATTTATTTAAAAATATAATACGCATTGAAGTAATTCAATCTTCATAGGAAAAAAATCCATTGACATCACCCCTCGAAGCTACCCTCTTACGCAACAAGTTATAGACAAAGATAGGTATGTTGATCGATGTCAGTGCGAGTGAGAGGAAAGATTGCGTAACGGCAAGCATCCGGACGTCTTCCGTAGGGACAGAAAAAGGTTTTTAGTAAGAAGTTCCGCTATTTTCAACGCAGTTGCAGATGTGCAACGGTTGCAAGGGTTGCGGACAAGTCAGTGGGCCAGTGGGGTAGAAGGGTTGGTGAGTGCGTCTTTTTGCGTTTAATTTCTTTGTGTTTCAAGTCTCTTTTTGCGGACGTAGAATCTTTGTAAAGCGATTTTTAAAAAAGGATGGTATTTTTTTTACGCCACGAACCACAAATACGGTAGTAAGTTATTTACCTTAAACTGTCATCGAATGTATTAGATAAGATAAGGTAATTTTGAAAACTAACTCATGAACTGATCGAACTAAGGGATATAATTGTCTATATAAATTATTTATAACTAATATTTGGTAGGTTTTACCTCGGATTCGTCTTCGTAATTTTTTGCACACACTTCTATAGAGTTGTGTTGTGTCGTGGGCATTGGTTTCGATTCCCAGCCGAGGAACTGTTTTAGGATTTAGGATAGGAGATAGGATAAGGGCAGGGGGTCAACGAGCGAGTGCCTCTACGTTAATGCAAATTGTTACGGCGTAATAATATTCTGTGCAATTGATAGACCAGAATATCAGGACTACATCATCGTCATTACCATTAGACCATGGTGTACCATTTTTAAATTAAGATTTAATAATTGTTAAAAGGATGGCATTGATTATAAAAAAAGCTTTTGATTCGTAACTAATCAAATCAATATAAAATTAAAGCAGCTTAAGGAGCATTCATTTTATTTAGGCCAAATTATACTGTCGTATTCCACTTCCTTCCGCCCTAGAGCAGTTGGTGAGTCTGTTTTTTTTCTAACGCAGGTGGGCAACCCTTCTAAAGTAGAAACAGCGTCTGGTAATCGCTTCCTCCTGTCACTATGCGCACAATGGTATGCGGTCGAAAAGAACATAGATTATATATTTTTTTCGAATGCTAATACTTTTTATCTACCTTCATTCAATTATATCTAGCTAAAGCTTAAATGTTAACCGTGTGGTTTTTAACTTACGATTTTTTTAATACGCATATATTTGACTCATAGATTCATCCTTTTGATATTGCTGATTTTTTTTACTGGTGTTTTTTTTAACAAATGTGAAATGAAATGCAAAAGTATAGTAACTGTTTATCGTTATATTACATATCCCAGCGTTGGGCATAGGCATAAAGAAGGTACTGGAGCATCGTCCGGACGACGCACTTTGCGGATTAGCGGACTTCACATGATGTATTGTTTTCTTGTCTTGAAATAATTTTTATTATGTTTTATTAGACATAAAAAAATTGGCATGGTTACCCAGGGACGTTTTTCTTCAGCGGTGCACATTCAGCATTTAAAATAGCAAATAATTTCGTCAATGCCGGCGCTGGAGATCGAACTCCATTACCTAACCGTGACATTAAAAACGAGCCACTGTTAAAATAATTAAATATGAAATAAAATGAAAAAATAGAACATTTTATTACATATTGTTTATGGATGTATGAAATTGAATTATCTTCTGTCGACATAGAAACATTTATGTGAAAGAAATTAAATGACATTTCAGTGCAGTTGGAAGCGGTTCAGTTCTGACGTGGTGTGGGGCTATGAGGCAGATGAGGGACGTGTACTGCTATCAAGCAGTACATGTCCCTCATCTGAACATCTCGAGAACATAGAACTGCTCGCTTGATGTAAAACTTACTAAACCAGAAAAAAGGCCAAATGCCAAAAATAAATAATTAATAATCCTCCCCGTGACCATGAGTGAAATTTAAAATAAACACGATAAAATTCGTATAAATTAGTTTCATTCAAATAGAAAAAAAAATGTACTTTATTTGATTTGATTAATTAACATAAACATAAAATAATAATTATAATAACTATTAAACTATAATATAAAGAAATAGAATTATAAATAATTTTCCGAAAATAGTATATAGTGTTACTAGTTGAAAATTATTTTAAATCTAATTATATTCTTAAGGGAGATTTACTAGACATTATTTACACTATTTATCGCGGTGTCAGTGCTAGAGCCACGTTTAGCTTGCTTCTAGCTACAGTATGAATGTGGGTGTTCCCCGTTGGAACAAACGGGGAATACCCCTTATACTCCAGACGAATCACCGGGAGAACATCATCACTGTGACGAGGCTTTCCATCATAGTTCTCAAGGCTGACCAAGCATTAAGATTCCTTATCGAGAATGAATGTGGGTTTCACGGATCGAGCTGTATGCTCGTATATGTTCGTAACTATAATAAAAAAAAGATTAGCCGATAGATATGCGATATACGTCCCTTATCTACGTAAAGTAGGTCGCCAATCGGCACCCCTACTGTCGGGGTGGCTAGCGGGAGTGGGACGAGGTCCTCGCCGCAGTTCCCACGGCCCACCCCTTGCAATAAACTTACTGCATATTGCATAATAATCTGATTATGGCGATTATACAAGTCGCACAATACGTGACCGGTTGTGGACACGTTTAGTGTTTTTATAATTTGCTAATGTACCTTTGGAATATATGTTTTTCGAAGTCGTAACCTGAAAATCGATATTTTTTTATTTTATAGAATGTCTTCAAGAGAGCGTGTCGCCTACACGCTGAACTTGTTTGCTCCATCAATAATGACTACATCACTAAACACTGAAGGGATTGTAGACAACCACCGGCTCTTATATAGTTGGAAAATGAAAAGCTCTCCAAGCTGAGAGTACCGTACTTCGAGAACCCTGTGAGGTTAACGTTAATGAACTTAGGAGTTTTTGTTTTAAAGAATGCTAATTATGGTATAAACATTACTAACATAAACAACCACGCCAAGTAAACTAGTAGATGACTCAACAATTTGCGGATTCGAACCTGTGACGTTAAGTTTCTCAGATCATAACCTAAAAATTGATTTTTAAGTTTGTTGTTAGGTGGTAACGTTATATCGCAGTTATGAAATTGTTGTAGCGAGAATGGGCCGGTTCAATCGCCAAGACAATCTTTTCAATATTAGGTAAAAATAATAAATTAGTAAGTTTGTTTAATGAAAGAAAGAACGATACTGACCCACGTTCTTTTTATTTAGTAACAAAAAAACGATATCCATTCGAGTATCATAATATGTGAATGAACGAAATTTAATAGGCTTAGGACGAAACACTGTCTCCTTCAAACCCGCAGTGTGAAAGGGACAAAAACTGGATCAGATAGCCGTGAGTAATGGGCAACAGTGGCGTGTCATGATCACTTCCTGTTTGTCCCGGTTTTTGTTGGCAGAGGGCGCCAGGTGTGGTCACACTACCTGGACGACCGCGGTCGGACGGAATGAGCTTTGATTTTCGTACATGTGAGTTATGTTTCGTGATCCGGGAATTAAAAACACAGATGCCATCCTTGTGGTCACAGACAAAGATCGCATTTTGCACACGTTTGTAATACGGTGTAGTTATTGAAAGTTGAATAGGTTTTTTTTTCAAATCCGTGACAAACGTAAGTAAATATTGGTCACATGTGGCACGTATCATAAATCGTAATGCCAATTTTGTTAATTATTATTTTAAACTTTTTTATCTTATATTTTTTTATATTTATTATATTTATTTAATCTGTATAAGATGGTTGGTAGATTTTTCTTAATAGTTAGGTAAAAATAATTAAAAGCATTTATTTGGTATACACCTAACAAGAAGAACAAAAAAATATGTCTATAAAGTAATACTTATTTAAACTAATATTATTTAGCTTGAAGAGATGTAAACAAAACTATGTTGACATAATAATTGTCAATTTGAAACCCTATACTGACCTACCCTTACGTACACTTTACATGCAGCATATTTAAAACTTCTGCGATAAGTTGTAATATTATGTTTGAGAAAAATTACATGACCGGAAGTACAAGATCTCTGATACCCAAACCTATTGTTCCATACAAATGAGGAGACTCGCGTTTATAAATAACATTAAGGAAATAAAAACAAAACGCTGTTTACCCATTCTAAAAAAAAATCTTTTACAGGCTTAACCCACGAACAGGGAAATAATTTACCAGGTTTAATATGATTTTGTGAAGTTGACATATGAATCAAATATATTATATTAAATATAACTTGATTCTCTTTAGAGTACTCCGTTTGAACCCAGACCGGATGACTCGACTGACCGCAACTGCGGTTTCCGAACCCCTCAACTATAACAAAACCTACGTCTAAACTGTTAGTGTTGTTATTTGTCGCATATCTTCACTTATGAAAAAGGAAAATACCTTTTTTATTTATATACCACTATTTATAATTAATAGAAAAACATAACGGGCTATGTAGGGTAGGTAAGAGATTTATTGAATTATTTACTTACTTCACTACTTACTATTTACTTTTTTAGTTACTTAACAATAACTAATTAAAAATTATATTTTAGTTATTAATGATTAATTATATAATGATCATGATCGATTTCGACCACGGCGATATCTTCTGGTTCGGGTTGTCAGATGACATCAACAGCGCAGAATTGTGCAACTGTGCATTTGTGCAAACACAGAGGCACTCACACGTCCTTTCCTTCACTATTCCGATGCAATAAGATCGGAGGAAGGTTCAGATGCAGTGTTAGGGACACGGGACATACATACTACACACCGAGACCGGAAAACAAACAATTTGTTATACACAAATATTGTTTCGCGGTTGGGAATCGAACCTGGGCGCAACGCAGAGGTTAGGTATTCGGTGAATATTGTGGCTCGTGACAACAACATTCATCCTCCATAAGGAATCAAAATGCAGATGCGTTGTCAACCTTAAGATGGAATGGAAACTATTAATTAGTGTCTCTGTATCCCTACACTCACCAGACGAAACACATCAGTAGCTGATACTGTTATTTTACTCACTCTGGTATTGCGTGTTTCTTCCCCACTTCAGCCGACCTCTTCAAGCGTCAGCTAAATTCAAACTATAGCTATATATGTATGGGTTCTTCCACAGATTTAAGTAGAGTAAGATTTCCTTTCAATTTTTATTTGGCCTAAAGTCAACCTTAGAAAAATATATACCCTTTTAAATATGATATAAACAAATAAATCAGAATTACAATAAGCCCAAAAATAACAGAAGCTACTAAAACAAACAAACAGAATAAAAACAAACAAAGATGTTCTATTAAATAGAATTAATATTCCAAAAATAAACGTAGTGGTTATGTAAATATTTTTGCGTAACTTTTGTGTAATATCAAGAGAAGGTTTATTCATGTCGGCAAACTAAACACTTTAGAAACGTCAGTAATAGGTATATATAAAATAATAATCTAATATGGTAAATATATAAAATCGCTAATAGGTCTCTACGACCATTTCGAAAGATAGCTGCAAGCACGAAGAAACTGGACTAGTTACTTATTTAAAATAATTACAATTACAAATAAAAAAACATATTGTGATTATAAAAGTCTAAGATAAGTCGATAAGTAAGTATAATTGGATAAGTCGAGAACTTATCCAATGTTGAACTTTGAGCTAAAAGCTTAAACCTAAGCGTACATGTCAGACATACGAGTATATTCTGATATCAAATCTATACTGAATGTAAAAACGATATAAAACTCTATACAATAATTTTTATTGAATGCAGCGGATTCTAAAACGGTCGTAAAACCACAAATTTAAAAATCAACCGCAAAACGACAATTGAATATTTAAAATGTCATCATTTCCGGAAGGAAGACCCCCTGCTTTATGCGTTAGATAATTACAATGATAATTTTTGTAAAACATCATTTTATGATATTGTTATGTTGTGGTTAAGTTTTGAATTTAATGGATGGGAGATTGACGGCCGCGTGGTCCTGGATTCGATTCCCCGCCCGACTAACATTTTGTACAAATATTTCTAACAAATATCGGATAGATTCCTCGGAAAAGAGCCGTAGTAGTTTAGTTTCTAAACGCTCGCATCAATCAAAAATAATAAAGATAGCAAACTGAATGATGCATAACTATGAAGATTTGTTTAGAGCGGTTACTAATTGTGCGCAACTAGCGCTACGTAAACAAAAATATATAATATGTTATAAAAATATGAACTCATTGTCTAAGCGTTCGCTTTTAATTCACGGTATGCGAGCAGAGTTAGATCCGCGGTGACGGCACCAACGAAATTTTTAATTGCAATATCAATGTGAGAAAACCTGGTAAGTGTAAGAAATATTTAAAAAATATTTCCACGATATATGAAGTTCCCCAATCCGCCATTTGGCGTAGGTTTATTGGCAGCAGTGAGATTTATATATATAAGCTGTTACTTTACTTTATATCTAAATTTAAAACAACCGACGCGAAAGTCTTTAATAAGGTAATACATGAAATTACGGCACTATACTTTGCTGATAGAGCCCACAATTCGCACTATCCCTTGATGTACATTTAACAATTAAGTTATTTTAAAGAAAACCGTTTAAAACGTTATTAATAACAATGAACAGGAAAGGCCTTGCCTCTTCCACTTGTGCTCTTAAATTTAATTTGCGGTTTGCCGAAACCGTTACAGGACCTTTTATTAATTTGAAGGAAGCGGAAGTACTTCTGCACTTTGATTCATGTCTCCGCGTAGCGGTGCATTCACCGTTATGTCCGCCGGGGAGATCAGGCAGATTATGTGCAAGATTTTTTTTCTATAATGAGTGAAGCTAATGATCCTTCTGACAGGTTTACAGCCTGTGTGATATTGTAGTTAACTATTGTAAACATTCTAAAATTGACCTGATTATATGTCAACATTATACGATAATTTTTATAATATATATTTAAAATTGTACAAAACATGTGCTTTACAAAATGCTTGTGTGTATGAGTGACAGAGAGATAGAGAGTGTGTATGTGTGTGAGAAGGAGATAGAGAAAATATGTCTGTTCCACCTCAAATAATGTAATGACTTGAGGTCGGTTGGCTGTTTGTAGCGAGTGTGTGTGAGTTGCATATACGCTGGTGCTTATCAGCAGTATTCAGAATCATTTTCATCATTGGTGAGGGTCGTAGCCTGTCTATGGTTTACTTCTGGACATAGACCTCCCCCAATAGTTTCATTAAGTATATATGCGTAGCGGTCTAACTAATATACTTAAGTAAGTAAAGGTTTACTTCTTTACGCGAATTTACGAGTAGGGTATGTTAGTTTTTATAATATTAGGGCTGACATACGAGCAATTCCGTGCCATCTACATCCAAAGACACACACCTTATCACATCGCCATCGGGTTTCTTCTTACAATAATTATACGAAGCACAGTAATATTACATTGCTGTATAGGCTTTAGTCCTACCCTAGTCGTACGAACAACTTCATAATTTTTACAGTGATAGAGCTAGTCTGCAGTTTGTTTCTAGCTGCAGAATGAATGGGTCAACTGTACCGGTGTAAAATAGTAGCATAATGCTGCTATGTGTCGTCTGGTGAGTGCAGAGGTCTGAATACCTCTACCGGTGACGAGGCGTTTCATCTCAGTCCTCAAGGCATCTGCATTATAATTCCTTGTTAAGGATGTATGTAGATGTCGTGGGCCGCAGGAATCACTTGCCATCAGGTGAACTGTGTGTTTGTTTGTTACTCGCAATGTCATAAAAAAATTATGTAGGTAGTATCTAACTCCGTAAATTTCATTATAATGATTAATTCTAAATGCGTCACTATAAGAGTCATTTTCATAATTACATTTTAATGTATAGCTGTTTTACTAAAGTCTCTTTCTAACTATTTTGCTCAAGCTGTCGTAATGGACATCGTAGCACGTCTGTACCAAAACCGTGACCCCATCAATCGTGCCGGATCGAGTGTGGACGATTGACGCTGACCAATGTTGCCACTTTTCTATTTTTGTAGTTGAGCACGGGATTCGATGCTTAGAATCTTGGTTTTGAACAAGAAAGGTGTTGAAGTAAAATTATTTTGGTGTTAAATTTTTTTTTTTATTAATTTGCGTTTGCATTTATTTAGCTCTTATTCTCACGCAATAACGTAAAACTAATATTTGCTTTTAATATACTGCTAGTATATTGACATAAATAAAAATAAATGCGGTTCGTTAGTGCGCATCACGCGAGAGTGGCTGGACCAATTTGATTATCTTTTAATTTTTTTTTGTTAATAGTCTAAATGAGGCTGCTAAAAAAAAGTTGCTCGGGAAATGTCAAAATTGTAAAAGTTTTTATATTCATGAAATTTTTGTATGAACTCACGATGGATAATTTTGACGAATTCACAAAACCATCACAAACATGTGTCTCAAGTGTCATGTGGTAATATTTCTCTTGTCCATGACAGTGCATCTGAACCCGATCTGATCGCACGTACGTTGGAGCAGGGAGGGGGCTGACCAGTTACTGTAATTACCAAAATACATCGTCGTGATCGTAATCGACCTGGAGAACATGTCGTAAACTTGTCATATTAATATATTTGTCTATTCCTATAGCAATTAATCTATCTCGATAAATAAAAGATAACGTGTTATCTGATAACAATCTGGTGATATGACCGAGATCGATGCGGCATCTGCTTCACTCCACGTCAATGTCATATTGTGTTATACGTTCATAATACTTTAATGAAAAATCACCTTTAGCATGCAGCATCTTCAAATGATCGACGGTGAGTTGTAATATTTCAGCTTTCTCCAGCTTGGCGCTGCCCTGCTTCTCGCAAGCCGCCGGCACCAGCCTCTTCAGCTCGGTGAGCGAGGTGTTGATGCGGTCCCGTCGCTTCTTTTCGATCACTCCCCGCCGTCGCTTGCGCGTCATTAGCTGACACGAGTCGCCCCCTGGTGACCTGGTAATGAAGGTATTGATCAAATATGAAAACCTATTTTTATACGTGTTGCCTTTTATTTATTTTTATATATTAAGCGTGACAAACGAGCTAACAGTTTATCAGAGGGTAAGTGATGTCTGCCACCCATGATCTCTACATACAACCCCGATGAAAATACAAGATGCACATGCGTTTTCACCTCTGAAGGATTCATACAGTCACCAAATGAAATACATAAGCGATATGCTGGTATTCTGTGGGCACGACCCTTCCTCGGTTGAGCCGACCCATTCATGCGTCGTGGTTTCGCCACTGTATAATGTATATATTTTGTTGAATCACAGTGTCAGCAGAAAATGGAAAAACATTAACGTAATTACTTGTCAAAGGTGTTTTTTGTTTTACAAATGACTTATCATATAGATAAATACCAATAAATATTATATGTAAGTGTACAGTAGCCGTGTCAGCTCAGTGACTAAGCTTCCGCTTTTAATGCACGGCACCAAAGCCAATAGAGTTCGATCCGCGGTGGCGATCGTGAAGGAAAACAACGCGAGAAAACCCACTTGCCTACGATATGAATAAAAATATATATATATATAAGACATGTTAAGTCTCCCAATCAACAAAGGAGCCGCTGGGTAGACCATGCTGTAGCACTATCTCTAGAGAGGATACTTATGCCCAGCAGTGGGATTTATTTTAGGCTATTATTTTACTTAACTCACTTTACTACAGTAAGTAAAGTAAAAAGGTAATATATTTAGAAACTGAACACACTTTACAACTTTGACAGAACGAACCTTTCTAAATTTACAGTGTACATAGCTAGTTGTAGAGAAATCTGCGCACTTAAAAGCAATAAGACGTTTTCGAGACATTAAACTCACTAATGAGAAGATGGAATCGGTAAATATGTATTACGTAGCAAGAAACACTTAAATCTTTGGTCTTATCTAAGTTTAGTTTATTGGGGATTAGTAACATAAAAATGAACACAAGTATTAACCATATAGTTATTACCACTATAATCGTTTTGAGCATAAGATATATTATATCTCATTTTAATGTTTGATTAATTTCAATGAATGGATCAGTTATCGCAACGGTTATTAAAATCAACATCGTTAGTTTTAACGCCATTCAATGAACGAAATATTTATAAGATAAGCAATAAAAATTATACTATTAATAACCACAACGCTGACGGAATCCCGCTGTTTCCTCCTGAATTATAAGCGAGCGCTTAGACACAGCACACGCACAAATAATTTAAATTACTAAATATTTATCGCAATAAATTACTTCAAATTGCAAACTTATTGGCATGAGAGAACGTATTAGATATTACACAGAAAAAATAGCCCGTAGTAATTGCTACGCGCGTAGCCACGACGTAGCTACTGCATTTCCAACGTAATAGTATATTGTAATTTTACCGTCTCAGTTTCTGATATGATTCTCAATAACGTTAAAAATAAAATAAATGCAATCAATATTTAATTAATGAATAATTAATTATTTCAGCTTACAAAATTTAGAAACTAATTTTAAAAAGATCGTTTGTTTGTTATAAATTTACTTAAAATAAATTTAAATTATCTAAAATACTTTACATGTTTTCAAAGTATTTATCGTGATTTCGGGTAAATAACTTTCTAATGCTGATCAGATTCAGATTGTAGCTAATAATGCAATTAAAGTTAATAAAAAAAAATACTTGTTCCACTCACTGCGCATCTTTGCTGCTCTCTTCAGAAAAGGCATCGTCTTCACTGTCGGAATGTGGACGTTTCTGTCGCGGTGCAGGCGCTGCCGGGGCCCAGCCGTAGCCCCAATGTGGTTGAGGAGCTGGTGGCTGGGGGTTACCCTGCTCCATCGGACGGTGGTGGTATTCCATCGCTTCGGCTTATGCTAACTAGATAATGTTAGTAAATACAGCCTTTACTGGAGTCTATTTATTACACGTAGTTTTTCTGAACGGTAACTCTGTTAAAATCACTTTTGGCACAAAGTTATTCACACAAACTCTATATCACATACACAAGTCGCAACTCTCCATCTCGTAGAGTCGTCGTGTTCTTCGCGTATCGTCTTCCAAGAGGTTGTATATGGCCTATTGTCTACGATCACAATCGGTAATCAAGTATCTATCCGAAGTGCAATTATCACTGTGTGTAGCGCGTGCGACACTCCTGCTGGCGACACGTGCGCACGCGTGGACCGCCGGCCGCGGAGTGAGCGCGCGCCGGCCGCGTGGGGACCGTGCGCCGCCGCCGCTCTATTGCGACCTCCTCTCTATTCACTAACATATATTACAATACTGTCCATTTAAACAACTATCAACTTTACCCTCCTACGCATAACGCCTGAAAAACTTACTTCCCAATATTGCAATACATTCTTGTCCAATTTTTACGCATTAATCCGCATTCGGAATTTAAACTCTATTCAGAAGTCCAAAAGCTGAATACGAAAGTTGCACACTGCAGTTTCCCTTTACACAAATTATGTTTGCACGTTTTCAACAGATATTGAACTTTGTTTCAATTGCATAAAGTTGATATTTGTGTGGATGTACAGTTTTTAGTGAATCAAAGAGCCGCGTGTCGTGCGCACGGTGGGAAACGGATCGACAATTAGGAAATGCAATTTCATTCCGGCTAAGTATTGGTGTGAAAGTTTCTCTACGAGGGGGAGGAAGCCGGGGGATTATTTGGACGCGTGCGAACTTATTTCCAAGCTACAATTATTATTACATAATGTAATATTTATCACAAAAAATTTACCTTATTTAACTAGAAAATAGCAGTATTCATGGGTGTGGTGAAAAGATATTTTGATACTCGCCAATTTAAAAGACTGAAAAACGTCAAATATTAATCAACTACGATTACATTATTTAAGAACAAAAAGCCGAATAAATTCAACTGTGAAGTGAAGTGGTAGTGTACATATTAATACACCAAGTGACACACACAGACAAACAAACACACATACAAAGATCATATGCTTGCACCCAATCTGACGTAAATATGTTTCATAGTTATAGACACTTACATAAAGTAAGATAAAAGATACGACACATATACCCAGCCGGCCAAAAGTTTAAGACCGCACATACACAATATAATTATCCATCAACTGTAATAAAATCCCACAGGATAAATAAAAGAAAAGCACATCTGCAAATTCTATTGTTAGTATCGAATATTTAAACAAGTCATTCTTTTGTTAACTTTCAAGTTATTGGACAATAAACATCAATTGTTTTCAACACCGCTAAACGCTGCGCTAGAGTCATTACTAATTACTTTTCTTTTCTTACGTATTGGTCAATAATAAGGGATTATTTAGCTCCTGAAAACACGTGTTTAATTGGGTTTGTTCACAAACTAGTGGTTTCTACAGTGAAAACGTCATGAAATGGGAAAAGCTCGAGAAATTATCAATGAAGTGCGTTCTGCCATCGTTGTTTTACATAATGAAGGCAAATCTGAACGTGAGATTGCTTCACAACTGAAGTTATCGAAGACTTGTGTTCATGGCACAATAACTTGATACAGGGAGGCAGGAGTTTTTAAGATCGTCCACGCTCGGGAAGGCCGAGAGGTACAGCAAGCGAAGTAGACGCTTAACAGCACCAGAAATCCGCGTTGAAGCAAACAAAACCCGAGTTAAACCTTTATCATTGACTACAGTAAAATGGCGACAGTTGTTGATGCGAAGTTGCTGTTCGAAAACCTCTACTAAGACTGCAAAACAAGAAAAACGGATGCAGTGGGCCTTTGCCCATCGAGATTGGACTGAAGAAGCTTTTAAAAAAGTGCTTTGGACCGATGAATCCGAGATTGAACTATTCAGTTCAAAACGTAGAGTTAACGTTCGACGCAGTGCCTAAGAAAAGATGATGTCAGATCGTGTAGTCCCAACAATCAAGCATGGTGGTGGCTCAATTATGGTCTGGGGTTGCTTCTAGCCAAGGAACTGGCAATTTGATTAAAATTGAAAATAAATTGAAAAAGGAACAGTACAAAAACCTTTTAGAACAAAATGCTGTTTCTTCCGGGTTGCGATTAATTGGAGATGGATTCATTTTCCAACAAGATAATGAGCACAGGATATTAAGAAGAGAAAGAGACACAAGGGGTGTTAAAAAACATGGTTTGGCCTCCTCAGAGCCCGGATCTCAATCCCATTGATCTTTTGTGGGAAGAGCTTGATAGGAATGTTCGTCATCGTGGCCCATCCTCTCTAGAAGAAATGTGGAATGCTCTATGCGAAATTTATAACAATATATCACAAGACACCATTAACGAATTGATTGCCGTATGCCGAGACTTGTGAGAAAAGTCATAAATTGTAAAGGAGGATTTTTTGATGAAAAATGAAAATTTTAGATGAAAAGTTTAGCTAACTATAGCCTATTTTTGCATGGACTGTTAATATTTCTTTGCGCTTTTAAAGTATATTGTTTGTCAATCAATGTTCTATTAGATGATTAAACAGGTTAATTAAACATTTAATATTTTATTGGAGTTTTACTTTATCCTACTTTAATTAAGGTGGTCTTAAAATTTTGGCCGACAGTATATAAATCCCACTGCTGGGCATAGACCTGCTCCCTAATGAGGGTGTTAGAGCGCAGTCCCCCACGCGACTGAGGATGATGCAAAGATGAATTCAAGAAGTAAAAGTACTACTCTGTGAACTCAGTTGTCCCCAGCGGTATTTCCGAACGACCTTCACCTTCACACCTTCCTTAAAGGCCAGCAACGCGTCTGCGACTCCTCTGGTGTAGCGGATGTCCATGGGCAGGAACAACTTACCACCAGGTGAGCAGCTTGCTCGTTTGCCACCTATTAAAAAAAAAACGAAAAAATACCTGGTGAAGGAAATCATCTTGTCGTGTGAAGTCTTAAGAGACGACTATTGATCTACATATATTGCTAATGTCGTTTATTTATTAATAAAAGTATTTTGTACCACTTTTATTTGTTATCAGATATTATCCCTGTTATATATCTAGCCTATCATAGCCTTATTTGATTTAACAAGTCTGTCGTGTTCGGAGGCCGGTTCCAAATAAGCACACAGTAATAATATTGTGTCATGTTTTAATGGCGGTAGGTCATGACTGCTACCCACGATGACCACGTCCACTTTCAACAAAGACGCAACATCCTGTCCAAACAGGAGAACTAAGCCCAGCGGTGCGATATAGACACCTACTCTAGGCATTACTTAGATATTGCTATGTAGTGTATATAGGGTGCTAGTTAATTTGCTTTATTGCAGGCGATAAACGGTCAAACAAATCTTATGATCCAGATTGGAAAGCTCTCCTAAGAAGAACCAGACAAGAAACATAAGTGTATATTTTCTAAAGAATATTACAATGTTTCCTAACTTTAGCATTTTTTATTCTTTTTTTAATCGAAACCCAACCCTATTTCCACAGATTTTTATCCTTCGAATAATCTTTAACCATATAATAGGATTAAAAGAAAAAAAATCGACCCTTAATAGTATTCTAAGAAGCTTACAGGAAAAAGCTTTTTAGTCAAAATAATGAAATAATACTGAAATGAAATACTTAAATAATACTAAATACAAAAAAAGATGCACAAAATCAATATTCAAAGCATTTACTTCTATTTTAATGAATTAAGGGTGACAAACAAGCACACGTTGCAATTGATGGTAAATGATTCCTGAGACACATTTATCCTTGATAAGGAATTATAAGGCAGGTGCGTTGCCACTCATGTGGACTAAGATGGAGTGCCTCGCCACCAGTAACAACGCCAGTCGAAACAGCGGCGTTGTAAAACTAGTTATACATTATATAAATAATAGTAGCAGTCGAAATTCATTAATTCTTTGAGGCCAACCGTTGTTGAGATTCTTTTATCTTATAGTCTACCTCTATAATCGCTGTATATTTTTGAATATTATATATATATATGAGGTCTTTACCTATATAATTACCGTTCTTCAGTATTGGCCATTTCAAACCAAAAAAAAGTTTTAATTGACTGTGAATTCTAAATTCAAATTTTACAATATTGATCCATTTGCGACAAATTGGCAAGGTAAAAAACCTTGATAGATGGGTGCCCCACGAACTTAACGCGTTGAGTCCTGCCTGGCGCTGCACAACAGGCCCAGAAATGAAATAATTTTGAACCAAATTGTTACGTGCGACGAAAAGTGGATTCTGTTCGACAGTCGAAAGCGCTCAGAAAATTGGTTAGATCCTTGTCCAGGACCAAAGCAATGCCCTAAACGAAAAATGACCTCTAGAAAGTTGATGGTCACTGTTAGGTGGTCTAGTGCCGGTGTTATTCATAATAGTTTTTTACCAAACGGCATGAGCATTACTGCAGATGTGTACTGTGAAGAACTGAAGACAATGATGGAGAAGCTCGCACATCAGCACAGCTTTGGTCAATCGGTCGTCCCCGCTGCTCCTACACGACAACGCGCGACCCCATACTGCACAACAGTCAGTCTCCAAGCTGCAAGAATTGGGGTTGGAAGCTCTTCCTCGTCCACCGTACTCACCAGACCTTACTTACTTACTTACTTTTTCCAAAATTTGGACAACTTTTTAGTGGGTAAATATTCAATTCGCGAGAGGCAGTACAAAATGCCTTTGAAGAGTTTGTTGAGTCCCGTTCAGCTGATTTTTACAAGAAGGGCATCAATAAACTACCACTGCGTTTGCAAAGATGCATCCATTACATGGCTGATTACTTTGTATAACGGAAATAAAAAAGTTTGAAATAAAATACTTACTTACTTATTTCATACAAAACGGCTATTTCATAGTCAAAGACCTATTATTATAATAAATTTCAGTTCAATCTATTTGTTATACATATATTATATATAAATTCATTAGCGATAATATCTACACAGTGCGTCTGTTTGACCACAGACTTTTGTACGAATTTGATTTATTTCATTCACAATGAACGTAAAAAACACATTTTTTAAAATTTAATATGTAAATATTATCTTTCTGGACTCATCCATATAAAGTTTAACTATGCCAAACCTCCAATTCCTCCGTGCGCACAATATGCTCGAAAAGGGGTAAAACTTTTGTCTTCATGTATTAATATATAGATACGAAGCTTAATGTTACTAAATGAAAATGCAAGGTATCACGGCAGGGGTGGATTTCAATTACGCACATTCCACGCACACTTCAATCAAATTGTATCACATCTGACGTTTATTAAATCCGAAATTAAGCATTCATAATGGAGTTCTATCAACTTGATTCGACTATAATTATATTAATTTTTTCAAATTATGAGCGATTTGTTTTATTACGATTCATTATAGAATCGTAGTTTACTATGAAAGTTTACATGATTAGGGATGAAACGCACACAGGTCACTTAGTGTTAACTGATGAGCCAATGAAATCTACTACCTTCAGGACGTATGTAGACGTGATGGTACGTAATTATGACTTATCACTGTGTGCCAGTTTTTCACCCTTTATAATATATAAAAAATGTGAACCATTTTTTAAAAATAAGTAGATTAAACAGAATACAATCTCCAACACTTCAAAGGTTTTAAATCCAATCAGATTTTGCCTCAAAGAAGCTAATCCATACACTCGAGTTTCTATTCGCGTTCGTTCACGTTCAACGGGTGAGAATTAATAATTTTTTGCTGGTTAGCTAGATTTTTTGCTACTTCGTAAGCTTCTCTTATCTATACGGATTAGTTATGTATTTTACCAGAGCCGTGACGGTAGCTCCGTGTTGGTAGTAACTGTTGTAAGTGTTGTCTGTCTGTGTTGGTAGTAACACTTGTGCATTTTGAAATTTTGTTGTGCATGTACGTGTTTTTGAACCTTAAGCTTAATTCAACTACCCGCTACGATAAATAGTTCGTGAATATTATCACAATTAAAATCTTATCAATATACCTATTGTTATATGGTTCTTAAAATACTTTGTAAAACTCATCTACGTACATAATTAGGGCGTACGTAACACCCTTATTACGGGACGAGGCATTCCACCTGAATATTAAGGGGTATCAGCGAATGTGCATAATGATTCCTGATTCTGGATGAATGTCATGGGCCGCAGGAGTCGCTCACCTCTGTGCTCGCTTGCGACCCTGAATGCAATTAAAAAAAAACATACTTGTATTTTTTTATATATTTTATTACTATGCCAAAATATACTACATTTTCATATTACATTCGAGAAGTCGCCATTTTATTAAAATATCCCTTGCAATATCAAATTAACGAAGTACCCAACACGTATGAAATAGTGAGTTCAAATTCGGATCAGGTAATATTTTGAACAAAAGTAACGTGTATAGGTGAATTCTAAAGCTCTTGACAGACTTCTTTACAAACGCTTGCTGAGCTTTTTTGAATTAACCCGTTTTTTTGTGGGCGTGAGGGGCTGTGGGACTTTTGGACAGGTGCTGGTTACTATTGAGGAGCCTTCGGCGATACATGTTGTCCTGTTGCGTCGCGAATGACGTCATGTAAACATCGATCGTGTGGCTATCGGATTTGATAATCCTCGGATAACTTTGTAAAGAAAATTTTTGCTAATTTATTGTTATTTTTTTTATTATATTAAGAGTAACAAACGAGCACATAGTTCACCTGATGGCAAATGATTCCTGCGGCCATAGGAATTATAATGCAGATGCATTGTCACCCTTGAGGACTGAAATGGAAGGCCTCGTCAGCAATAATAAAGGTCTCCGCTTACATACACTCACCAGACGAAACACAGCGGCATTATGGTGCTATTTTACGCTGGCATTCTGTGAGAGTGTAGTCCTACCCATGTCCAGCTGATCCATTCATTCTGCAGCTAGAATCAAACTGCAGTGTAGCTTTACCACAAAAAATCTTTCTGCTAAATTAAACTTCAACAGGAATAGAGCCACGCTGTAGCTAGTTTCTAGTTACAACGTTGAGGTCGACTTGGCCAGGTAAGGTAAACTACACCTACATAGATATCCCTAATATTACAAAAAAATATTTTATTCATAAATTTTTAACAATTACACAAATTTACATGCAGAATTTGGACTATTCCGTGAATACAGGAAATTTTGAATACCCTACAAATTTTCATAACATCTTTGGGTAAAACTCGTAGAATTCTACATGTACATGTATATTTAATAACATTCCGAAAATAATAACGATTTTCCATTAAAAACCAAGTAATAAAAAGCTTCTACTAGTCTTTGTCAGAATATTTGTCTGACAAATGACAAAAGAAAAATGCTTGGATTTAAGACTTCTGGTTTCAGTGCTGGGCAACTCCCGGACGTTTTTAACTCATTATTTAAAAAAGCAACTAGTCGAGTTTCTTGCCGTTTCTTCTCGCTAGCAGCTGCCTGCAGCAGCGTTGGTATAGACCTATTAGCGATCTCGACTATTCAAAAGTGTTTTGTATAAGCCTAACTTGAACAAAGCTTCTTTTGATTTGATTGTCCCGCGGTGTGTGTGTGTTGGCTTCTCATCACTCGGCTTGTGTCTGTTTTCCTGTTTGTTTAACAGATCGCGGCGGATTAACGTCCAACGAAGCTCGAAGGACGGGCGGAGAGAGATGGCGGGATCTTTGCTATTTTTAGCTTGGTATTAAATACGACGGGGATTCGAATTTCACAATTTGGCGATGTTTATCTCAGCGCTAGGATAAACATTGGATTACAGTGGTAGACCCACGTTGTTGTTTGTTTCTGTCTGCCGAATGAATGGGTCGGCTTGAACGAGTATACTAAGCTACTGTGTTTCGATTGGTGAGTGTAAAGATTCGGACCATTATTAGTGGTGACGAGTCATTCCATCTCAGTTCTCAGGCTTGACAACGCATTATTATTCGATATCGAGGATGAATGTGGTTGTCACGTGCCTTAGAAATCATTTACCATCACGTGAACGTTGTGTTCACCTTCCAATGCAATAATAAAGATGGCTTTTAAAACGATGCATAATTGAAAAGATTTGCTTGAGAAGACTGGGTAATCATTTTGCGCTACAAGCCCCACGAAAAGAAAATATATATCATATGTCATATTGCGTATGTACATAATGCGTATGTACATAATGCGTATGTACATAATGCGTATGTACATAATGCGTATGTACATATTGAGTATGTACATATTGCGTATGTACATATAACATGTCATATAAAAACTGATCCGCAATCAGTGTCGCTTGTACTTCTATTTAGTCATCAATGAACAATGCTCGGCGGTGAAGGAATTAATTGTGATGAAACGATGTAAGAAATATGTTAAAAAAATATTTCAAAGACACAAGTCCACCAATCCGCATTGAAGTCGCATGAGGGACTCATCTTAATACCTTAAACAGTCTTAGCCAGCGGTGGGATTTATGTGTACAGTCTGTACAACTATTTTATCTTTCTATAACTAATTTACACGACGGACGTTGTCTTGTCCATTTTAATAAATTGTGTTCGTGCTTCGAATCGCGAGTGATGAGTCTTGAGTTAATACATAAATCGAATAGAAAAAGAACTTTAAATTTTTCAGGACAACTTGTCCAATTTTTCTGTCCAATACAGCTTATTAGAAATAACAATTTTAAAAAAACAAATTCCAATCGTTCTGAAGTGATGCGCTAACAAACGAAGTGCATTCAATTGTTTTTATACAGGTGTAGTTGTAAGTATAATCTAGATCTAAACTTTAAGTAGGTATCCAATTAAATATACTTGTTAAGGGGTTAAATTTCTAACTAACAAATTTAATAAGTGCCCCACATTTTTTTTAAAATTACAACACCCGCATGTCATTAAACGTTTTAAATCATGCGAATGAGGATTCTTTGTTAATGTTAATAAGTAATTAAATCGTTAAAATGATATGGCAAGTTGAGTAAATGAGCAATTTCGACATCTCCTTTTTCACCACCGTATAAACTGCCGGCGATATTTATGATTTAGCACTAACGAATTTCCACCAGCTTTAATCTTCGTTCAATATTAATTCCGAAATAAAATCTTGTTTGGATGAATTATTCGATATCGAACCGGGTGATTTCTACTAACGAGGTATTGACAATCTCGATGGACGTTAAAAAAACGAAGAAATTAAAAAAAACGATGGAAGCCTTTGCCAATAATAGATTTTAATTCTTAATAACACTTTTTTCATTTCGCAGGTGTTTATTATTAAATTTATGTCAAAAGTCGTAAATATATAGTTTTCGAATTGTATTGGAATCTTCATCTTATGAAGGTGAGTTTAGGGATCCGGATCCTTAAAGCACTGATGACGAACCATTGCACCTCAGTCCTCATGGGTGACCATGCACCTGCGTTATGGGGATGAATGTGGGTGTCACGGGCCACAGGGATCACTTACCATCAAGTCAACTGTGTGCGCGTATGTCATCCTCGAAACAATAAAAAGAAAATCAAGTTCAGTGACCTCCGAGCGATTCAAGACGGACATTAAGATTCAAGACACACAAAACTTTTAATATTGAATAAAAGTAGTGGAACAAGTGGAAGATATATTTGTTCCCAGTTAAAGGGTACACTGATCTTCCTACGAAACGGCGATAGTCACTGCTTCTTTTACATAACGTCTATAAAATAACTTTGACCTTTCACACTTGAAGTTATTCCGTTAAATTTGGTCGTATGACGTTGTCGGAGCTAATAATTCTCCAAGCGCGTCATTGCTTGCGTCGCAGGTGCATTGCGTCACAGTTTTCTTTCTTTTTATTTTTGTATATGACGCCCGATGGTTAGTGATGACTTCGGTCAAGGGAATCTGCAACTATCTTCAAGAAATAGTAAAATTAATTGGGTCCCGGGATCACCACACTCACCAGTCGAAACACGGTGAGTGCTATACTCTTATTTCACACAGGTCTATGTGCGAGATTCTTCTTCGTGACTAACAGCAGTGTAGATCTGTGGGAGCTTATGTTTCAAAGAAGTATGAGCTCTATTCACACCACATTTAAGTTTCATTTGCACGACGAGCTATACGAGCTGTGCACGCCCCAACACTTGACTCAAATTGGTTCACAAGGTAGACTGGCAAAAGTATGAGAACTGAAGCTTCGCAGTCCGAACTCTGAACCATATTAAGCTATTAACGCTTCATAATATTAAAGTATTTAGTTTAAAAGATATTAAAGATAATATACAAATATTAAACATCCCTCTCACATCTTCGAAATTTTTAATTTAAAAAATAAAAAGCAATATAAAGCTCTTCTCATAGTTTACAGTAAAACTTAATAGTAATACGTGGCTACAGACTTCACTCAATGCTTAAATTTGTAAAGTAAATTACAAAGTAAAAGTTAAATAATTCCACGAGGCCATCAGTCAATACCATTAAACATAATTTACAATAAAAACATTACATACGACTACAGTATTGTATTGTACAATATTGGTACAAGATTTTCACGCGGACGTAGATGCCTTATGTGTCAGAGCTTACGGTCCTAAATGTAACCAGTCGCTGCTACTGGGCGTCGGCGGAGCGCAGGGTTCCCGTGTGAATATGTCGCTCGGGGGTGGTGGCGAGAGTTGTGAGGGTTGCGAGGGGTATGGTATCAGTTGAACAGTGTACAGTTATCGCTGGTCGCTTTTGATCCCAAGTCCCATTGTTTGATATTTGTGAGAATCTAATCTATTTCATTTCCATTCAACCGTGTGGGGGTTGTTTTATAACTTTAGGGGTGTCAAACGAGCAATTCACCGGACGGTAAGTGACGACCGCGGCCCATGATACCTACAGCCATCCTCGACAGAATCAAGATGCGCATGCGTTGTCAACTTGGAGGGCTGAGAGGAATGCCTCATCACATGTGATTCTGTCCTGGAAACGTCACACTCACTAAACGAAACCAAGTGCGAATCAACAAATCTAACGAATAGATAACACAAAACTTCATTTTATATTAAGATTCAACCATTACTTGCTCTCAATCGGCTGTCCGTTTAAATAATGTAAATCCGTTTTTGACTGTACGTTTATCGCATAAGAATTAACTGTTATGTATTTAAGAGCTGTATTTTGTATAATAAATAAATAAAAATAAATAAATAAAAGTGCTAGTATTCTATTGGTATTATTGGTGAGGGCATGGCCCTTACCCAATCGAGCCGACCAATCCATGTCGCAGACATAGTATGTCTCTACCATTGTACAAATGTGCATGTGGCATCAATCTGTTGGGGTTGAACGTCACAGGCTGCACTGCCATCCGGTGGTCAGGTATGCTAGTTTGTCGTTGTTATTAAAAAGTTAATACATTTTGCTATTCAATATTTTACAACGAATTATTTTGCCACGCACAACTACTCTGTGGAATCAGTTGTCACCAGTGGTATGTACGAACCGATACGACGTCGCAATCTTCAGGACAAGAGCCAACACTTATCTTAAAGTCCGGTAGTGAATACCTATTCTATAAAAAAAAAATCTGACATGTAATACAAGTTCGGAACAGGAAGTATAATCGCGGCAGAACGAAGCGATTGCTTGCGCATGATTCGCTAACAGGGCGGCGCGTGCGCAGCGCGTGTGACCGCGCGCGGCCGCGACTCACACGCGCACTCAAGCCCCCCCCCCTACCCACCGCGGTTTACAATTTTAGAAGTACCCTCCGCTTTGTGATCGTCGATAAACGGGCCACTTGACTCGAAAACGCTTTTGATTTACGTCAATTTCGTTTTGTATTAAGTTATTTTAACTCTTTCGGAATTTTTGTTCATTAACTTTATTCTGAATTTATATGGAATTCTTTATTGCTGTCCGTCTTTTTTTAATCGAGGCCCGTAAAACAGGTATTCATCTACAACATTATTTCTTAACCAGTTTTATGTCGCGACCAATGAAAATCAAAAGTGAGTACAAGTACAAAACCTTGCGACCCCTCCGCTATAAAAATATAACAGCATTTCAATTTATAGTTTATTTCCACATGGCAAGCTATACGTTTATTTTGTCATATTGTTATAACATGGTAATATTTAATTTTATAAAACTATATTAAAACTCAATCCCTTAATAACCGAATCTTTTGTATACAGGTCTTATTTGTTGAACAGATTGCGACCCCCTTAACAACAAAAGGGTTGAGAAACGATGATCTACGATAAGGAATGCCTCGTCACTACTAATCAGGGTCACCAGATTAAACTGACCAGTATTACGCTGCAATTTAATGCACTTATACTGCGGAGGCGTGGTCCTTCCCTTATTATGACGCTGTCAGATATAAAATGTAGTGTGGCTCTACCACGGTAAAACATTTAACTGTACCGTTTTCTAAAGTTATAGTCATCATAATATTCGAATGGGTTCACTCGCTCTCTCTGCACTCGATCACGATAATTATCCAAACATTCCATATCATCGAAATCGGTAAAATCTTATATATATATATTTTATATATATATATATATATACATACTATATATATAAAAGTTCGCCATTCCACTGTTGTCGTGACCATCTCCGAGCATTTAAGCTTTGATTGAGTTGTTAATTTTATTAATGTTAATAGTATTCTTTTGAAAAAAATAGTTATTGATCAGCCCCGGCTGTGGTTTAGGATGAAGTATAAGCACGGATTAGGGGTTTACTAAGCCATATTGTTAGTTTTTTGGATATCGCTAATTATAGATGCTGCGACTTTTATGACAATTTATATGTGATATTTTAACCCAGTGCAGGACAACCCCGTACTAGGCAGAGCGCCGACCCATGCAAGGCCGCGGAAGTCGATGCAGATGGCTCAGAACGACAATCTGTGCTCCTCCACATGGACCCCCTTTACTAGTCTACTGGACCTAAGTCTGGTGATAGGCTGTGATGACGATGAAACCCAAGTACTAGTTATTCCATCCCCGTCCTCAGGGGTGACAACGCACATGCATCTTGAATCCTCGTTGAAGATGTCACTTACCATGGTGTGTACTATACTTGTTTGCCACCCCTAATATAAAAAAATATTTTATAGGTACTATAAAATATGAAGCATTTAAATTTTGCATACTTTAATATTTTCAAACTAATAAATATTAATATTTGATATTTGAAAGTAGACTTTATTGTAATCTATTATAAGATTACTTTATAACTCTAACTTTAAAATATTTATGACTTTCTGATTTCACGTGCGATCTCACCTGTGGAAGAAGTTCTACTATTCAACGCTAGATGTCGTATTATAACGAGCTAACGAAACTTAAGTTAGTTGTTAAGAGACAAGATTTAAATTTGGTCAATGAATATATTCGATTACATTAGTGAAAAATGTCAGTACGTTATCTTCTATCTATATTTACGCCAAATATCAGTGAGAGTTAATTTATTAGGAACAGGCATTTTATATAACGGATTAGCTTAGTGAGAAAATATACTTCAGAGTATGTATTCCATGCGAGTAAAGAAAGTATACAGTACGCAGCTAAATGGAACGAGTTGATCGAGTGAGAAATTAAGTGGCATCCACACTAGTGTTGTCAGCTTAAAGGTTCTCTTTAAGTTTAGAAAAAAATGACATATGATTTTTTTTATTTAATTAATTATTCTACTTATATGAAGCAAATAATAAATAAAATTTATCACATGTAATTGATTGATTCACCTTCCGCTTGATGGTATTGCATAAGTTTATTCATAATACTGAATGTATATATAGCTGAAAATGTTATTGTATATTATTTTTAATGAAATAGTTAAATTAATCAAATAATTATTTAAACTTATTGGAATATAAAAAAGGGACTTAATATATATAACTGTTTTAAGAAGTTTAGCAAGTTCATTCAAATCATTTGAATCGAGTTGGTTTTGAAATTGTGTTAGTGGTATTGTTTTTGAACAGTTGGTAACACTGAGTCACTTGAAGTCTCACCACAGTCTCCAAGTCTGCCGGATACATTTTTTTTCTATTTCTATGTGAGAAGCCTATGTAATGCCATCTGTTAACAAAAGGTACAAACTGAAAACTTTAAAAAAACAAAATAAATATGTAATATATTTAATTTGCTTTGTTTAAGAGCCCAAGCCCAGAAAACAAATAGATTAGATAGTGTTCATATTTTTATACTTTACTGCAAGAATTCTCTATACCTCTTATTTCCTATATTGAAAAATATAATTATAACTGAAGACAAAGATGCAACATCTCGTCACCAGTATTGTCTCCTGATTCCGAAGAACATTGTACGAAACACAGCGCCACTATGCGCTGCTATTCCGGAGGAAAATGTTCGCGGCTAGAAACAAAGGGCATCGTGACTTTAAAACTGTTAGACGCTCTGGTTGGTGCATTGTCGGCCTTTTGTAATGCGGTAGTGATTTGTTGGCAGTAATTATTCTGTCTATATGTTACTAACTAACATGTGAAACTAGAATTGAAAATAAAGTTTTATCAAATAATTATTCGATAGAGCTAGGATCCAAATCATTCACGGTGTATAGTTTTTTTGTGAATTATATATAGTGTTCGGGTAAGATGAATAAATTGTCTTGTGTTCCGTTAATATCACATTAGTTATATTTCCACGATCTGGTTTATCTCGGAACAAAATCGGTCCTTCGCTGGACCGGAATTAATTTGAAAAAGCGTTTAGATAAAAAAATCTAGTTCTTAATTTTAACTATAGAGGGCAATGTGTGAGCTGTAACTTGCCACGGACGGAAGTAACGCCATTTATTATTAAAAAATCACATACAAAACTGTTAACAACCAAAAAAAAAGCATGTATCATGTTGAAATTCATTGAGTATTAAAAAAAAGTCAACACATACGATTTATATTTTTGCTTTTTTTAATCAGTCACCTAATATAAGTACTATTAAAAATAAAGGTGTGAACTAGTGCCCGCGCACGCGCCCAATGAATATAATTTTATCAGCAATTCCGATGTGGTTGATGAGAGCGAACGCGCGAATTTTACCTGTAACCCCCGCGCAGAAACATGACACATGTTAAAAATATAAAATGCGTAATGTCATGTTTTTCACAAACAAATGGTTTCTCCGCAAATGTAATGGAAGCGCCATCATCTCTAAAACGGCAAAAATTTTTGTTTCATCCAGTTCCTTTAGACCTTTACAATTGTTTACATTCTGTATGCCTGGGATTTACTGTGATAAACTGCTGGCCACGCCCTCACGGAATACCGATGTGAAATAGCAGAGTAACACTGCTGTGTTCCGTTTGTTGGGTGGCCGGTGTCACAATTATTGGGGACGAGGTATTCCACATATCTTTCTCGCTTCATGTCTTCCAACACATTAACAACACGCTCCTCCTGATGTGGGCGCGTCTGGGAATGGGGCAGACTGAACATCAGCACTGTGATCTTCATGCAGCATACGCCGAGTCTGCTACCTTTAGCGACCTTCATCTGTTGCATCTCCTTGTGCGTTTGATGTTTGCGTTAGACATAAGATGTTGTTTTTTAATACATTTATTTGTTGTATTTTTTTGGTGGCAATAAACATTTATTATCATTATATTTAAGGGCACAACACTTCTTCACTAAAACGGGTAAACAGTTAAATATCAAAGAGGGAGATTGATATATTTGATTTTTTTTTCTCTTTTGGTATCGGAGGGAATCCTACAAAGATACTCTGCTTCCCAAGAAGGTATCCACCGATAGCCCCCTAGGGTGTCACAGCACTCATTGTTGCCGTTTAATTTAATAAAACATTAGTTTTAGATATAATATTGTTATATTTATTATTCTTATTATATTTATAAAGATTTGCATTTGTATAATTTCCTATGATAGACAGAGCTAGTGGCTGGACCGCGAGTCCGGGTCGGAGGCTGCGTCTCGCGGCTCGTGCATCTCCAGCTCGAAGTCGTCCACCGCCATCGGTGTGTCTGCAAGGTCCGGTTTACGAGTTTTATAACTTGTAACGTTTTAAATGACAATCTACGATACATACTAAAGTTTACATTGTACATGGTTCAAAATATCGTTATTATCGCAGCCTATCGATAGTCAACTGGCCCTACGCCTCCCCTATGGATTGCCATGAAGCACAATCCTAAGCCACATGCATCCATTGACTTTGCTACTGGAGGTTAAAGATTCAGAATAAAAAATAATAGATATAAGCGATTAAAATTAATAAAAAAAAGGCTCCCTCCCTCTCTCTCCGTCTCGCTCTTACCCAAGTGTGCGAGCGTGACGCCGAGTGCGCGCCGCAGCGCCGCCCTGGGCGCCACATGTCGCGGCGGCACGCGCGACAGCATGCCCCGCAGCCAGCCGGCCAGCGCGCGCGCCGCAGCCCGCTCTGCGCCGCCCGCGCGCACGCACAGCGACAGGTGCCACGGCGGCGGCTGCGACAGCCTGCGTACGCGCAACCAAGTTATGTGCTTGTTAGATATGCAATGAATTATTTCTATCATATTTAAATTTCTATACATTAGGTCTTTACCTATGAAATTGCCGTTCTTCAGTATTGGCCATTTCAAACAAAAAAAATGTTTTAATTGGCTGTGAATTTTAAATTCAAACTAATTTTGTTTTAAAAACATGACATTCTTTTTACAAAGTCAGTCTTTTGTTCATTGATTATCTTTGTATTTTCATTACGTTTGAACATTTTTCGTCATAATGGAAACTTTAAAAATTCGTGTAATTATGGAGTATGAGTTCCGTCGTGGCATCAACGTGGCACAAACGGCACGTAACATCAACAACGTTTATGGAGATAACTTCAAAAACGAACGCACAACCCGTTATTGGTTTGCCCGGTTCCGTTCTAGAAATTTTGATTTGAAAAATGAACCTCGTGGTCGTCCGGAAACTTTGGTCAACAATGATGAATTAAAGGCAATTGTGGAAGCCAATGGTACTCTATCTACAGCCGAGCTAGCAGCAGCTTTTGATGTTAACCTAAAAACAATATTGGTCCATTTGCGACAAATTGGCAAGGTAAAAAAGCTTGATAGATGGGTGCCCCACGAACTTAACGATCGACAGGGCAACGTACGCGTTGAGACCTGGCTCGCGCTGCTCAACAGGCACAGAAATGAAATAATTTTGAACGGAATTGTTACGTGCGACGAAAAGTGTATTGGTCAATCGGTCGTCCCCGCTGCTCCTACACGACAACGCGCGACCCCATAATGCACAACAGACAGTCTCCAAGCTGCAAGAGTTGGGGTTGGAAGCTCTCCCTCATCCACCGTACTCACCAGACCTTGCACCCACCGACTACTACTTTTTCCAAAATTTGGACAATTTTTAGCGGGAAAAAAATTCAATTCCCGAGGCAGTACAAAATGCCTTTGAAGAGTTTGTTGCCTCCCGTCCAGCTGATTTTTACAAGAAGGGCATCAATAAACTACCACTGCGTTGGCTGATGATCGATTACATGGGTGATTACATTACATTTTTTTTAGTATTTCATATAAAACGTCGAAAGCATCCTTGTGACTTATATCAGAATATTGTAAATAAAAGCCGGAGCAACGTTACCTCTCCCGTTGCTCCTTCTCCAGTTTCAAGATGAGGTCGTACGTATGCTTGAGGGCGACACTGATGCCGTAGTCGTGTTGGGAAGCTGCGATCTCGTCTTCTATATCGTTCAGGAAGTCCATATCGATGCCCATTTCGGAGAGGCCGCGTAGTTGATCTATGTCCACCTTCACCTTTGAGAGGTCCTGAAAAATAATTTATGTTTTGGTTGAGGTTACAGTACAGCCTATGCACACACCCCCACCCGCGGCTGCCTGCGGATTGGCGGACTTCACAGGTTTTCGAACTATAATTATTGTTTATTTCTTAGACATGCAGGTTTCCTCACGATGTTCTTCAAGGCCGAGGACGTGGTGAATATATACAACAAGTCCGTTTGTGACACTTATCCATTCCGTAATGAACCTTCGCCACTTAATCCGGCTCGAAGGATCAACACTAATGATTCCGCTAAACCTGTAGACTTCACTTGTATACGCACGTATTCATCAGCCGGCGGGGTCGGTTCGGGCTGGTTCTTGCGGTCGGGGAACATGGCCTCCATGTCATAGATCAACGCCCACGGGGAGTCCGGCGCGAAGCGTAACAGCTCCTCATTTCCTTGCCCCATCTCATAAGC